>CM046363.1:341407-376778 GCA_025413025.1 Ficus hispida | reverse complement strand
TTTTTTTTTTTTAAATAAAGATTTCAGCATTGTTAGTCTTGTAATTATCCATGATCAATTTATTACACTTAATGTGCTTGTTTCTACAAAATTTTGAAAGTTAATTATGCACACGCAATGGACATAAGTTAGTCGAATAAAATGCATGAGTACAATGAGAAACAAAGAAAACTAAAGTTCTAGAAGATCGTTTACATATATATAAAATTCCAAGTTCCATGCAACCAAACTAATGCGTGTTGTATATATATATATGGGCGTGCTGTTTGAAAATTTCATATAGAAATTATGAAAGAAGTGTCAAGGAAGCCGAACCATATTTACTTCAGTTACTGGAAATTTTAACTAAATGTTTGTATTTGTCTCCGTCAACGTCCCAAAGGTTATGCCTATTTACTATATATATATATATATATATATATATATATTAGTTGTATGGGTAAAAGCGGAAAAAAAAATTCACTTAGTAATAATATGATCACCACGTGACGATGACATGGCCACTACAAATCTGTCATGTGACAAGTAAAGAAGATATGACTAAAAGAGTCATTGACCATTTTAAAGAGTAGTAGAGATATATCTATCTTTTGCATTTCGTTTATTAATATAACTAGAGTGTCCGATTTTCAGTCATTTTGGTCATTGAAGAGGCCGTGCAAATATATAAATAATCTCGTTTGGTAATGCTAACTGGTGGAAAAACAAATTATTAATCTCATCTTACATGTACTTGTGAATATACAAATCCACTCGAGGATAAATGGGACCTACCATGCCCCCGCGCGACAACTATTGCGGGGTAGTACTTGGCTGCTCGGCATCATTACACTTACAGGGGTAGGCCAGGCTGCCAGGCAGATCTGTAGGTCATGTTGGTCTGCCTAGCACTGTTACTAGGACGATTCGTCGAGCAAGGTACCAGTCGTGTAGGGAAGGATCCTTCCAGCAGGGAGATGTTCGTGGGAACTTTCCTTCAGAATCTAAGACCAACCGTTGAAGAGCATCCCTGATCTTCCTACCAGAATGGAGAGGTCAAAACTATACATTTCAAAACATCGAGTAGTATAACTAAACCTTTAAAACTGATATCGGTGATCAGAGTAAGACAAGCAAAAATATTATTGAGAGACCATTTGTCATTAATTTTCTCGTTATAAATTATAATTTATATATATATATATATATTTTTTTTATAACTAGGCTATCTCTTCCCAAAAAAAAAAAAAAAAAAGAAAAGAAAGAAAAAGAAAAAAATGACGAAAAAGGAAAGATAATTATAACCTTTGGAACTTACACTTCTACCAACTTACCCTCTATTTGAACTACAGTACTTTTGTTAATTTTTATTTTATTACTAGTTGAAATCACGTGCTTCGCACATATGAAGCACATACATATTAAAATTATTGTATATTTAATTTACAATATAAACATTAAAAATTTATAATGATATAATATTTTTTTGACACATGTATGTTAGGCTATCACAAAAAAAAAAGTAGTATATATTTAACATACATATTTGATTAAGAAAGTAAGTCTATTAAAAAAAAGATTAAAAAGTTGAAGGGAAAATATGAAAAGTATAGAAGAAAGTAACAATCAAGAAAGAGTTAAAAAAAAAAAATAAAGAAAGACATCATCACAAAAGACAAAATAACTTAATCAAAATTTTAAATAATATTTTTTGGACATCTCACTCTTTTAATATAGTTACTAGTTGTATGTGCGCGCGAAACACGTGTGGATTTAGTTTGTTACATATATTTAAGTTTTTTTTATTTAAAAAGAATGTAGATATAAAATTTTTAAATAAATGAGCAAATCAAAATTATTTTGCATCATTATTAGTTTTTACTTATTTTTTAAAATAATTTTAAATTTTTAAATACATTCTGTTTTGCAGTGTACAAAAGTAGGTTGCTTTCAGAAATCCATCATTATTAGTCATATATTCTTCTCCACCCCACATTCAGGCTGTTTCTTTTCTTTTCTTTCCCTTTAATTCTGTAGTGTAACAAAAGAAAAGACACTAATAACAACCATGCTTTTCTTTTTCTTTTTCCTTTTTTCTTTCGTTCTCGCTTTTTTTTTTTTGGTCTTTTTATTTTCCTTTCTTCTGTCGTTTAAAAGCAAGATACTGAACTCCAATTAACAGTGAGTTACTTTAAGGAATTTGACTTCAACGCAACCCACAGGAGAAAATAGCGTGTCGTCTCCTTCTTTCGTTTATTTGATTACGATCTGTTCTACTGTATAGAGTCGTGTTCTAAGGTTTTGATGGACGTTTCATGTAATTAATTTTTGCGTACATATGGTTTTGGTTTATTGTCAAACTTGGCTATAGCTAGTGATCAATCTCATACAGATCAATCAAGTACGTATTTTGATCACCTTAGCATCTGTTGGTAATTATCTAACCGTTAATCAAGTATGGAAGAAGTCAATGCAGTCACAAGACTTTTTTATATAGGTCAGATAAGGAAGCAAAATTGGCATTCTTGTACCTATCAAATCGAGAAAACAATATAATAATAAATATCAAATAATACAAAACCATCTCCAAATATGACAAGAGATATTGATAAGGTTTGGAATCCTAAGAACGTCAAGTAAGGAAATTATGCACTTGTTTTGAAAGATTATTGGAGATTACGGAGGTTTAAAAGGTCTTAGGATAAATCGGAGGAATTCAATAATTGTGAAAGACATAATCATTTATACTAAAAAAAAAATGCCTATAAATTTTATGTTTGAAAAGGAAATAATTTTAAAATGTAGAGACGACACTAGTTTTCGATTAGATTCGTCTACCTTCTTTAAAGGGCTGCTTTTTTTTTTTTTTAATCCTTTCACTTTTGTTTTGTTTGCCATTGAGATTAGATCTGAATTTTTATTTATTTTTTCTTTTCGTTTTCATAATTTAAGTGGGGATTTTAGTTTCTCCTCCCTATTTATTTAAAAAAAAAAAAAAAAATCTAGTGGTCAATCTGCAACATATTAATCTGTTTACCACATGCGTCGTGCTTGTTAAGGCTATGCATATGGAGCAAAAGAGTCGTGCTTACTCTAATAGAGATTCATGGTGCTTAATATATTGTCATACATATGTGGTTAATTTCTTCCGAACCCATTGACCCAAGAGAAAGCACGGAAAGATTTTAATATCTACATTTTCTTGTTTACTACAATTATATTACATAATTTTTCTTCCCGTTCGGTGCTCTCTCTTATATATCAAACAAACTTCAGGAACGAAAAATCATGCTGTGATATAATAGAATGTAAAAAT
Source organism: Ficus hispida (assembly GCA_025413025.1). Lineage (NCBI taxonomy): Eukaryota > Viridiplantae > Streptophyta > Magnoliopsida > Rosales > Moraceae > Ficus > Ficus hispida. Next base: position 373,483 of record CM046363.1, on the reverse strand, counting down.
TTTAAAGGACACAAAATAATAATAGGAAAAAAAAAATAATACATTGATTCACGCAAACAATGATAGTATCCGGCATCAAATAACAAAAAACATTCATCGAGCTAGATTTCAAGATTCAAAAACAAATTGGAAAATAAAAATATAGGAATATATATATATATATATATATATATATGGTAAGAACACAAGACCACTATATTTTGAATCGATCATCGCCTGCGATTTTCCACTCAAGAATTGAAGCCTCCTTCAAGCACTTGTTGGCGAAGTTTGATTTTGGTGAAGACTTGTATCTCTTCAACTCAACTTCTTGCTCCGCAATCTTCTCCTTTAGCTTTGAGATCTTTACTTCGAGTTCTATAATCTCTTGCTTTCCGTTCTCAATCTCTCGAGTTAGTGTTGTTGGCGTTTCACTTGCAAACCTACTTACTTGTAGACCAAAGTAAGCAAGTGAGACTTGTCTTAGACGTTGAAACACGAAACTAATTCGAAAGCCTAAACGTTTAAGAAACATCGCGTGGCAATACCAATCTCTAAGAAGTTCTTCTCTAACGTCTCCAACCCTAATTTTGCTCATGCTATTTATGAGATGACACAGAAAGCTAAAGGAAAGGCTCTTCATTTCTGGCGTCAAAATTTGGAAATTGCCAGGGCTAGGTCTAACTTGTTCTTCAACACCACATTGAAAAAGCATTCCGAGGACCGGAGCCAACGTCCACGGTATCATATAATCTGCAATTTTCACCATTTGCACATCTAAGTTCTTAGCATTTAATTGCAACCTCTTTTGTTCGAAAAACAATTTAAACCTTGTCGTGATCCTTCTAAAATCTCTACTATCAACATCTTCACTTTCCTCCTCTTCGCTATTATGGAACACATCGCTATAAAAGGAATCTTGACGGTTTGGAGACATGGAACTACTTGTACCCTCATAATTGATACCCGCTTCGAAATGTTGTGCAAGTAATTTTTGCTCTTCTTCTTTCAAATTGCTTATCATTTGACTTAAGGTCGGTAAGGGTTCGCCAAATTTGTGTTCTTGCATGATCTCCAATGTGTCATTCTGGGATGTTGAAAGCGCTCGCTCGTTGATAATCCTGAGGTTTGCAACACCATAATCTCCATTCAATACCCGTGAAACCTACAATGCATGCGTGTGAGAGACACGAGATCAGTATACGAGCAAATGAGCAAGTCTAAAAATACTACCCACTTATTAAACTCTACATACATAAGAAATATATACAGCCCCTTTGATATTTATAATTCAAAAATATTATTCAATTTCGTTGTCGTAATCCATATCTGAATATAGCTTCAGTGGCATAATTTGTTAAGCAGAATTTATGAAATTTCCAAATTAGATCATGTAAAAAAAAAAAAAAAAGTAGTGATGAAGGCGCTAAGAGTAAAAGTTGGAGTAGTAAAACGCCAATAAATAATAACAATGCAAATTCTAAGTAATGGTACCACGTACTTCCAAATAAAATCAGATCATATGCATCAGAATCTGCAAACAATGAACATAAACTAATACATAAAAAAAAAAAAAACGTGTAACAATACCTCCAGAGTAATGCAATGTACGTGAGCAATGTATCGGCATTCTGCACAAAAATAAACACAAAGTCGCGGATCCCTTCTTTTTTCACAAACGTCACAATAGTAATCACCTGAACTATCTTCCAAGAACGAATCGACAAGAGTAAGACGGTGTATGTGGAACTCATGCTTAATGATAGGTGGCAACGGTCCGCAAAGTAGATGCACATTGAAATCACACTTCTCACAACGGAATATGAAGGATTTAGTTTCACTAAGTTCATTAGAGACCACCAATTGTTTACAGTAGCTGTCATATGCATTGCACTCGTCAAGCGGAGAAGAAGAGTTTTCGATGAAAAAGAGAGGGTGATGATGACCTTCATACTCAATTATTGAGAACAAACTCGGGATTTTGTTGGGGTCAATCGCTAGAGACACAGCTATTGTTCTAAAACATTTTGATGGTGTGAGATCACTCATGTGTATGATCTCATTCGATGGCTCCGGAACGAGTGCTCTCAAACAAAGGCGTACTTTGGACTGACCAACCATTTTTCCTTATGAAATTTCTCTTACGACTAATGACTCAAATCAACAAGTAACTATACATTCAAAGATAAAACTAGTTATCGCACAAATTTTTGGAGTAAAAGGTGGTCGAGGGAGAGAGACGATAAGAGGATCGACATTCTCTTATTCTTCTAGTGGAAAAGAAACAAATAAAAAAAGAAAAGAAAAGAACAATCTGAAAAAGATGAAGAAAGAAAAAAAAAAAAAAGAAAAGAAAGAAAGAAAGAAAAGAATAATTTGAAGGAGGAAGAAAAAAAAAGAAGAAGAAACTTCTACTGAAGTTTTTATCAAGTTTAAGAACTGTATTTGCTGACATCCTAGAACTCCGTTTTCTTTTAAAATTGATTCGCGCGGAAGACGAGATAAAGCAAAACTTCACCAATCTCTAATTTAAATATTGCAACATCGGTCATCATTATCAGGATGAGTGGGAATTCAAATACGTAACAGGATCCGAGTGTAAAAAGTTCTTGAAGAACAATTACGTAGCTTCTAGAATACATTTGGAATAAAAATAAACTGATTATTTTATGAAAAGAAAACAAGATTAATGGCTTCAATTCATATATGTTTGAATTTAACATTACATATTTAGAGAGAGGATAAATTATATAAATTCCACCGAACTTTTAGCGCTACAACAAGAAGCCTTGAAGTGGACTCATATGAACTAAGAGTCAATTCAATCGTTCAATAGTGCTAAGAAAGAAATGGAAATTGTGGTTGCAAATAATTGTGATAAATTGGTGGATCTAGATAAATTGAGGAAAAAAGTTTAATAGAGAGCCTAGAAAGAAAACGCCATCTCCCAACTTAAAACTTGTAGTGAGAAGGGTCTTAAAGAAGATGAGAAAATCTAAATGTATTTTTTCTTGAGTTGCTTCTTTACTGTCTTTTTATTATTGCTTATTATTATTATTTTTTAAAATTTTTAGAACTCAGTAGACCTCATATGCGAGGCCGCAGATCTCCCCACAACCCATTAAGATCTCACCGTGGTTTGACGACAGTGCTGGTTGGAGTATTGGAACAACGGCGAGGAAGCGACCATTGTGGAAATAGGAAAAAAAGAGGGAGGGAGGGAGAGAACAAGCATTCATTTGATTCGACGATTGGAGTTGAAATTTTTAAATTAAAATTGATTGACTTTTCAAAAATTAGTTATAATTTTAATTGACTTTTAAAAAAAAGACAAAAAAACTAAGATGAAAAATTTGAATTGAAATTGTAATACTAAACAAGTGCTAAGTAAAATCTACATGACATTTGAAATTAAAAAAAAAAATAGGGGTAAAGTTATCCAAAAAACACAGATTTGGTAAGAAAATTTTGCCACCTTGGCAAAAATCGACCCACTAATTTCGTGGCATCCACTCAATGCATGAATTTCAGTGTATTCTTTTCTTCAAGATGATTGTTTGGCATCTGATGTTTCCTTTCTAGAGTCAATTTAAGAATTGCTTCACTTCCCTCTTTATCTCTCTCTTCCTCTGCTTTTCTTTTTTCTTTTTCTTTTTTTCTTTTTCACTTTTTCTTTCATATACTCACTTTTATGGAGACAATTATTTCATTTTATCTTCTTCCTTTTGTGCTTTTTTTTTAAAAAAAAATATAAATGTGCAGATTAATTATTGATCTCTCTTTTTAATCAGTCTCCCACAAATTCTGTTTAATGATATTTTAGAAAAAAAAAATCAAATTGTCTTTAATAAAGAAAGTTTTTTTTTGGTGAATAAAAAAAATCCAGGGGTGACCCTATCATTTTCAAGTTTTCAACCTCACAGACAGGAATCCCTTTCCCTAGGTATGGTAAGGAGGCATATTCTTTATACTAGTTTCTCTCAATCGGTCATCCAGGGTCTACCCTGTCATCACCAAACCATACTTCAATAGTTGAAGCTGGAGCGAAGCCTAAGAGGAAGTAAATGATAATTGAACCCGGGTAGACGAACAGGAGAAGCCTAGTAAAAGTACTCACCATTGCCAACCCATCCACCCCTGTGGGTGGCATAGAAGCTCTAAGCAAACATTTCTTTGTATTTCTTTTTCTTTTTAAAAAGAGCACCTAAATAGTGTTTATTGAAATTTAAAAAAACACCTTGTCCACCGAATAATTTATTTTAAAGATAGAGTATATTTATAATAAATAATTTATTTACAAAGTAGTTATCTCTACTATTAAGTGAACATAGTATTATGAATTCAAACATTGTAAAGATTATTTCCAAGGAGGTTATGATAAGTGATTAAGCCTTTGTAAACCCTAAGACACTCTTTAGAGACCACGGTCTTGTGTCATTATTCGATGTAGTGAAAGCCCCCAACGCCAGAGAGGATATCACCGTTTAATGACTACCAATTCATATGTTTGAATTTTTAAGGATACATACAAAGGATAAATTTTGTAAATTCCCTCAAACTTTAAGCACTATAACTATGTGCCTTTGAATTTTTTTTAATATCATCCCTATCCTCTCAAACTTTAAAATTATAACATCTGTTTATATTTTAAGCCCAACACATCCAAGGCAAAAGAAATGCTCTATATATAGGAGATGAATGTGATAATACAATTTTGGACGGATTTAGAAGACAAAGACTCTTATGAGTATAGAGCCTTGAAATGGACTATGAACTAAGAATAAATATATTGCATAATTGCTCAGAAAAAAGTGGAAATTGTGACTTCAGGTACTTGGTATAAATTGGTAAATCTGGATATCTTAAGGAAAAAGTTTAACAAAAGTCTGAAAGAAAAAAACCGTCTCGTTGTGGAAAGCGTTTTAATTTGAGAAAGTCTAAATGTCTTTCTCTTATTAGGTTGCCTTTTTACTCTTTTTGTTATTTTTTTTAAGGTTATTTTTGATTTAGACTCATCTCACTTGTAACACCCGAATTTCTTCGGTACATATTTTATAGAAATTTCGTATAAATATTTACCGTAATCGGTATTTCATGAGGAAGTTCGTTTTAGAACTTAAATTGTTAATTGAGTTCTTAAGATTTATTAAGACTCAAAAACAAATTGCATGAACTCGCAATAGACCTTTATGAGTGAAGGAGGTCGTATTTGCACATTTCAAGACAAGTTGACGTTGACCAATTAGTCGGTTAGACCGAAACGGTCGAAAACGTCAAACAAGAATATTTTTTTTAGATCACAGTATAAGTGAAATCACTGCTAAAAAACTCATTTCTTGATCAAGATGAGTTTGAATAAGAATTGAAATCACTTTAGAAAAATCAAGCATATTAAGTTAGTGTTCAGGGCGAAAGGATTCGGAAAAATAAGAGAAAAGATTTTCCGATCGAGTTTTTCACAGATCGAAAATTTTAATGCAATATAATTTTCGATACTGAGTAATTAAGCAACTCAGTATTAAAATTTATTGCAATGTGTTGAAATTACACAATTTTTCAAAAAAGATTGAACCAAACAAGCCTTTAAGCTTAATTTTAGCACAATTAAGCTAAGTTAGGATTTAATCCTCCACACACATAGACCAATGAGCTTGTGACACCTCATCTATGAGTTGTCAACCACTCTCCCATTTTCTCCCCATAGCAGCCGGCCACCCAAGCCCTTGTGGGCAATAACTTGCAAAAATTGGAGGACCAATTGGCAAGTTTTGAACCAAATTTTCTTGGAAAAGAAAGCCTAGGATTTTCCCTAGCTAGAAACACTATTTGTAGGGATTTCAAACCCCAAAAACTCAGCTACCCTTAACCCCATGTTCAGCCATTCCATCAGCAATTCACTCCAAGAAATCCGAGAGAGAGAGAGAGAGAGAGAGAGAGAGAAAGTGAGCTAAGGAAAGCAAGTGTTCAAGCCAAAAAGTTGTGAAGAACCTCCCCCCTAAAGCCTCGGTTTTTAGTGAGTTCAAAGGTAAGATTTTGGGCATTTTTCTTCTCTTTTCTAAGGTTGGTTGGGAGAGGAAGTTAACAAAATTTTTGTGACCATTTTTGAGGTCCAAACCGTGCACATTGGAGACAAAATTTCGATTAGGATCAAGCTAGGAACAACCGGATTTTTTTGAGGTAAAAATCCGAACCTTGCTCTAGTTCTTGGTTCAAATTTTTGGTTCACTTTCTCAAGGATTTTACTATGTATTTCAAGCACAAAAATTTGTAAGAGCTTGAGCTCATAATTTTCGGTTTTGGCCCTAAATAGCTTAGGTTATATTTTAAGGCTTGATTTAGGTTTTTGTGGTGATTATTTTGCATGTTTGGTTGGAGTAATGCTCTATGATTTTTGTGTGCTAGAGATGCATGCTAGGGTTTATATTTAAGGGTTTCATGTCTCTATTATGTTTATCAAATTTTTAGATGCATGTTCTAGGGTTTGTATGATGTTTGGTTGAGTTTTGTTGTATGTATGTTTCTCTCTCAAAACCGTGGACCAAGGGGTCTCGGCCTTGAGTTGAATCCGAAAGCACGGGATTTAAAATTTTATGTGTATGAGGGACGTTAGAAGACGTGCATGTGTTATTAGGTCCCGCATTGGGCGGTCGAGCTAGAGCGACGTATAGGGACGTAAAATTTGGACTAACACCAAAACTGCTCTCGGGTCCAACACCCGGCAGCTCGGAAAAGTAGGATTTACAGGTCCTTAGAGGCCGAATGGGTAAAAACTTAAAACACAAAAGTTGTTTGTTAGGGTATTTCCTAGGGGACAACGCGGACAGATTTTAAAAATAAGGCTTCAATGGCCTCTGTTTTGAAGAAAAACCGAGAACTGGTCAGGGTGACCAGGTTCCAACGATTCACATGTGTTCAAATAAAAACTGGTATCAACTGAGCCAGAATCAGAAAATGTTCAAAACATTAAAGTTTTAGATCTTTTTGTTAGCTATAACTTTCGTGAAGAAAGTGTTTCCAAATTCGTTTTACATTTTAAGTTATGAATTTTCAAACAAAATCCGCGCAGTGAGCAAAATCTCATGAACGGGGATTTTGTAGATCAATAACTAGGAAAACGTTTTTCTAACTTGCAAACATCATTTTCAAACCCGAAAACCGTTCCAAAGGTGGTTTTCGATCCCCAAATGTTTTATAGAAATGTTTTCAAGTATTTTGTAATTTTCAAGACAGGTTTGGGTGCTATTCACCAAACTTACTTAAATAAACAAGAAATGATATTTTAAGCAAGTTCAAGTTTCAAGATTAAAATGAATAAGATACTGCTTAGTAGCCGAAATTATTTCGATTACTAGGCCTTGCCAAGCCAGATTAATCATCGGATTGAGTTAATTAAGATTATGATTCTACATGAACCTTAATTAATATTTCGTTGTGGTTACGCATGTGACCTTCGCTTGTTAAAAGGTCTTATAACGAAAAATATTTATGTTGGTTTAATCCGACATTAAACGATCTTAGAATAGAGATCTCACGTGTAAACGTCCATGGGCAGGAGGTGATTTGCGAGCGTGCTCGGGAAAGGAAATTCGATCACGCGAACAACAAAGATAAGGTAAGTACAACGCCGCCTACAGCATAGGCTAGAGTTGTATGTTTACTTAACATGTTTACTTTACACTGTTTAAGTGTTAATTGATGATTTGCTCGATGGTTGCAATACGCTTACTGTATGATGAATGCTTCAAGTATTGTTATTATGCTTACATGAAAAAGTACACCAGTTCATGCATTGATAGAACATGAGATTAGGAGACATCATATAAGTATGCTCACTAATCTATCAAGTGAAAACATGTCAAGAAAGACCTACAAACAGAACGTTTGAGAAAAGGCCACAAGAGCCAGTGTCGTGCCCCCTGATGACGATCGGGTCGAAAGCTTGGGTAATCTCCTTAAGCTGCGCGCCGGGTACATGCACATCAAGTTAACGGGCCCACAAGTAAAATCAACAATATAAAGTGTGATACAAGAAAGCAAGCATAATTGGACATAAACGGTTCATGCATTTCACGACTGAATGTCATGTTTAAGATGAAGAAATCGATGATATGATGCCATGTTTATGTTTTCATGTTTAAGATGATACGATGCCATGTTTATGATTTCATGAAAAAGGTTATGTATGTTTCATGTAATGGGTTTGCGGTATAAGAGTTGTACTTGCTGAGCTTTCGCTCATTGTTTGAAGTTTATGCTGTAGGTAAACAGCCTGTCTTGAATTGACTGCATGGTGGCGGGTAAAGCCGGTGGCGGTGAAATGATGAACGGGTTGGGATTCACAACTCAAAATTAATTAATTAATATATCTATTTTGAGAAAACAAACAGTTATTTTATCACAGTATGAGTGTATGTAAATATTTTCTAAGTATACTGCTTCCGCTATTATTATTATAAAAAAAAAAAAATCCCCACTATTTTTATGATGAAAAATGGGATAAAACAAGTTTAAGTTCAAGTAAGTTAAGTCAAGTAGTGACGGCCTGTACAAGGCGGGTCGTCACAGATTGGTATCAGAGCGGTTCCCTGCGACATCATTTCACGGTCTGCCTGCCATCGCCCCCACCATATGTAAGTTTAGATTTACTTTACGTTTTATATATGTATGCTTATAGTTAAGCATTGCGTGTAGATACGGTACGATGGACCCTGATAAATGCACAAAAATACATTTTTATTTATATAATTTATTAAATAAATTACATTTTAAATAAGGATTTTCGTAATATTAATTCATAATATTTTACTTTAGAAATATTTATTATTTTAATTATTTTGATTCTTTCCTATTTCTTTTCTTTTCTCCGCAGGAACAGCACACGCCCAGCCAACTGCAGCTCTTCCTCCACGTGCGCGCAGCTGCTTCCCCCACAATCCCAGCTTCAGTTGCTCCAACTTCAGCCCGTGATTCGAGCCCGAGAGATCAGCCCACAATCCCAGCTTCAGTTGCTCCAACTTCAGCTCGAGAATCTCGGCCCAAATCCTCAGCCAACTTCAGCCGAAAACCCAGGCCTGCGAGAATCGCGCCCAAGCTCTACCGCGCGCCCAGCTGCTCCACCGCGCGCGCCCAGCGCCCAGCTGCTCCACCGCGCGCGCCCAACGCCCAGCCAACACAGGCCCGCGATTCCAGCCCGCGCGAATTTCGGGCCGAATTATCAGCCAAGCTTCTAGCCCACCTGCTCCTCCATATGCACGCAAATTCGGGCCAGATTCTTAGCCAAGCCCACGGCACCATTTCAGGCCAGATTCATTTCATCCAGCTGGTGTCCCACGAGTAACCGGCTGATTTACCAACCTGGGTAGCGGATTTGTTGGCCAAAAATCCGCCCCAGCATGTTGGATTTGAGCCTATATAATGAGGGCTCCTCAAGAGGACGAGGGGAGAGTTTTTTCATTCATTTTTAGATAAGTTTTTAGTATTGTTTTATTTTTCATCTCATATTTTCTTGTTAGAACTTTGTGAGATGAATTGCAAACTAGGCTAGAGTTCTTTGGTGAGGCTAGAGATGATCCTAGATGTGTAGTGAATTAATTTGGGTTTTGATTCTCCAATGGTTTTTAAAGTTGATACATTAGAGTGAATAATTTCTCTTTTATCCTATTTCTTTCTCATTTCAATATATTTTATTGTCAGCTCTTATATAAATCTAGTCAAGCTCTTTTTATGTGAATTGTTGCATGATAAAATATATTGATAGCGTTATTTTATAAGTAGTCTTTTACTGCAATATTGCTTATGGTATATTGTCGCTTTTGGATTTCTTATAAGATAATTTTTATTAGTTCTTCACATAAGAATTTTATTCACTCAAATAAATTTTAATTCACAAGTTTTTCAAATCTTTATTTTCCGATTGATTGTTTGGGATGTGAAACTTTCAATTGAGTTATTTTATGAATCAAAATCCAATTAGGTACATGAAACATATAGGGGATTCTCGATGCTTTACCACCTTTTAATTATTGAATTTTCTTCATTTCTAAATTACGGTGTTTTAAAAATTGTTTTAAAAATCACAAAAAATATTTCTTTTCCTTCTTTCTTTGATTACTTTTTCCTCTAACGCTTTTGTTCCGCTAATCTTTTCTTGTTTGTTTTAATCACCTCCTCGTGGGATCGACCGTCCTAATTGTGCTACAATCGACCGCTTGTTTTTGTACACATTTGGGCGTAATCAAATTTTGGCGCCGTTGCCGGGGAGGTGTCAAGAAGCAAGATTGATCATAGATATTTTGCCAAGAGGTAAGTAATTTTATTTTCTTTATTTATTATTATTATTATTATTATTATTATTTTACATTTAAAAATATATATATATTTATTTTTATTTATTTATTTTTTTTAGTAATCGGTAAAAAAAAAAAAAAAAAAAAAAAAAAAAAAAAAAACTTTCATAATTTGTGTAACCTTAGGTTTTAGTTTAGCATTAACTTAGGATATTAATATCTAACATCTAACATTCCATAAAATACGTCATAAAATTTAATAAATTTTGCAAGCAATTGTGTGAAAACGTTGGAAAGTACGAACTAAGAAAGTTCTGTCTAGGAGGTTGGTTTTTAAGGAGGCCTCGCCCCACCAATCTTTCCTGGGAGCATTCTTAGGGATTACGATTCGCAGTTTTACACTATTGTTGTTTTTATAAAAGTTGTCTTTGTTAAAAAAAAAAAAAAAAAAATTAAAAAATTAAAAATTAAAAATTAAAAATTAAAAATAAAAAAAAATACAAAAATATAAAAATTTAAACGCTCAAGGTGAATGAATCGTTATAGAAACGAACTAGGGAGATTCGCAAGAAGACCTGAAAACCCTAGCGAAGTTTCTTCTTCTACGTCTAGCCTTCCTCCATCTCCAAACGCTTTAGCAATTCCAAATCCATTTGCGATGGCTCAAAACGAGGAGGTCCAGCAAAAGACGTTGAACGACTACCTTCACCCTACGCGTACGGCCACACCATCGTGCATAATATTTCCACCTCATTTACCGAATTTGGATTTTAAGCCGGGTATGATTCAACTTTTGCCGACATTTCACGGGTTAGAAAGCGAAAATCCGTACGTGCATATTCGAGAGTTTGATGAGGTGGTGGCCACTTTCCACAACCGAGCTGAGGCTGCAGATTCTGTGCGATTAAAATTTTTTCCATTCTCTCTAAAAGACAAAGCTAAAAGCTGGTTGTATTCTTTGCGACCTAGGTCTATTGGAACATGGGAAGAGATGACAACTGTATTTTTCAACAAATATTTCCCACACCATAAGACTAATGGTCTTAAACGACAGATCTCGACCTTTACTCAGAAAGACAATGAAACTCTCTATCAAGTCTGGGAGCGGTTTAAAGATTTGTTGAATCAATGTCCCCACCATGGTTACGAGAGTTGGCGCCTCGTCAGCTATTTCTACGAAGGACTCACAATCCGAGAGCATCAATTTGTGGAGATGATGTGCAATGGTGAGTTTCTCCAAAAGGATCCCGAAGAGGCTTTCGAGTATCTCAACGAGCTAGCCGAGAAAGCCCACACATGGACTGGACCAAGTGCTACTGACAGCACTAGTCGTTCTCGACCTGCTGGAGTCTACCAACTAAGGGAAGAGGATAACCTCAAGGCCCAAATCGAGTCTTTGACACGACAGATTGAGGCCCTCAAAACCAAGGAAGGTAAAGGAATCCACATGGTCGCAAGGGCAGAGTCGCAAGAACCATGCTTCGTTTGTGGAGGGTTGGAATACTTAGCTAAGGATTGCCTTGTTTATAGTGAAATGAGAGGGAGTTACGAAGAGCAATGTAATGCCTTAGGGGCATACAACAAGCCTTTCTCTAATACGTACAATCCTGGCTGGAGGAACCATCCAAACTTCAGCTGGAGAGATTCCAATCAAACACAACCACCAAAGGCGAATTCTGCACCTCAATATCATGCACAACCGCCGAGGAGTTCTCTCGAGAATACCTTGCAATCTTTCATGGAGGCACAGACTAGGATGAATCAAAAGTTTGAATCATTTTTCACGCAAATGGTGGAAGAAAGTAAAGAGATGAAGAGCCAACTCACAAAGCTGACTGGTGCCCTGACTGTTCAAGAACGAGGCAAGTTTCCTTCGCAAGCTCAATCCAACCTCACGGGGCAACACATGGCACAAACCTCCAACTCTGCAGGTCAAAACATCAAGGAGGTCAATGCCATCACCACTCGTAGTGGCAAGATTTCGAATGAACCATCAAGAACTACTGTCACTTCAAGTAGTCAAGAAGTCGTCCCCAAGACAGCTGAGTCAATTGAACTTCCAGTAAAGGTGCCTTTTCCCCAAGCTCTGCGATCTGCTAAGAAAGTTCTGGATAGTCAAAGTGAGATCCTAGAGCATTTGACTCAAGTGAAGATTAATCTTCCATTGCTTCATGTGATTAAGCAAGTGCCGGCTTATGCCAAAGTCATCAAGGATCTGTGCACCGCCAAAAGGAAGCACCACGTTAAGAAGACCGCCTTCTTGACGGAACAAGTGAGTGCGGTGATCGAGCAAAAGGCGCCGCCTAAGTACAAAGATCCTGGTTGTCCCACCATCTCGTGCCAAATTGGGACTCAGGAATTCGGCCAAGCTTTGCTCGACCTTGGAGCGAGCGTCAATCTCATGCCTTACTCCATCTACTCGCAACTTGGTCTTGGAGAGATTAAGCCCACATCTGTGGTTTTGCAACTGGCCGATCGTTCGATCAAGAAGCCTCGGGGTATAGTTGAGGATGTTCTGGTTCAAGTTGAGAAGTTTTATTACCCCGTTGATTTCCTTGTCCTAGATACTCAATCTGTGGTAAGCATGGAATCCAAGATTCCCATCATCCTCGGTAGACCATTTCTTGCTACAGCCAATGCTTTGATTAACTGTAGGAATGGTCTCATGAAGATATCTTTCGGGAACATGACCTTGGAGGTAAATGTTTTCCACATTGCGAAGCAGCCACATGATGATGACGAGTGTCACCAAACATTCCTGATCGACACACTCGTCTCGGAGGAGGTTCGACTGTACAGTGATTTCAATAATCTTGATGAACTCCTCCACAATTCTGACTCTGAAAGTTCCGATCCTTGTGAGTTGGCCAACAACGCTACCATCTATAAAGACGCACAAGGCAGAGGAACCAAGTTTTGGCAACCGCGTTTTGAAAAGCTACCTCGAGAAAAAGAAAAGCCAAAACCATCCACTGAAGAGATCCCAACACTTAAGCTGGCTCAATTGCCTGAGGGTCTGAAACATGTCTTCCTGGGAGCTGGTGATACCTTTCCTGTTATCATTTCATCTAAACTTGACGCATCACAAGAACAGCAGTTAGTCGACATGCTGCGAAAGCACAAAGCTGCGTTAGGTTGGACGATTGCTGACATTAAGGGTATTAGCCCCTTAATTTGCTCCCATCACATCAATTTGGAAGACGGGGCTGTTCCACGAAGGGATCCCCAAAGGAGACTAAACCCAACGATGAAAGAAGTTGTGAAGAATGAGGTCTTGAAGCTTCTGGATGCAGGTATCATCTATCCGGTTGCCGATAGCAAGTGGGTTAGTCCAACTCAGGTAGTGCCCAAGAAATCGGGGGTGACAGTGGTAGAGAACGAAAAAGGAGCTCTTGTCCCCACAAGGACAGTTACGGGTTGGCGCATGTGCATTGACTACCGAAAGCTGAACGCTTCAACCCGCAAGGATCATTTTCCGCTTCCGTTCATCGACCAAATCCTAGAACGTGTGGCTGGTCATCCTTTCTACTGCTTTCTTGATGGCTACTCCGGATATTATCAGATCGAGATTGCATTGGAGGACCAAGACAAGACTACTTTTACCTGTCCTTTTGGTACTTATGCCTTCAGGCGTATGCCATTCGGACTGTGTAATGCACCGGCCACCTTTCAGAGGTGCATGACGAGCATTTTCAGCGACATGGTCGAAAAATGTATGGAAGTGTTCATGGATGACTTGACCATTTTCGGCAATTCCTTTGACTTGTGCCTTCTCAACTTAGAAGCTGTTCTGACAAGATGTGAAGAAAAAGGACTCGTGCTTAACTGGGAGAAATGCCATTTCATGGTACCATCAGGCATAGTCTTGGGGCATGTTGTTTCTGAGAAAGGGATTGAAGTCGATCAGTCTAAAATTGAACTTATCTCTAAATTGCCCACTCCCAAGTCAGTCAAAGAAATTCGGTCATTTCTCGGGCATGCTGGTTTCTATAGGAGGTTCATACAGAATTTTTCTGCAATTTCTCGTCCATTATGTAATCTCCTAGCCAAAGATGCCGTTTTTTAGTGGACGCAAGAGTGTGAGGATGCCTTCCGAACGCTTGTGGTAAAGTTGACTACTGCCCCCATTATTCAGTCACCGGATTGGAGCTTACCATTCGAGATTATGTGTGACGCAAGTAACCATGCTGTTGGGGCAGTCCTTGGTCAAAGAAGAGAGGGGAAGTCCTTTGTAGTGTATTACGCAAGCCGCACTCTGAATAGTGCTCAATTGAATTACTCAACCACTGAGAAAGAGTTGCTCGCTGTTGTGTTTGCACTTGACAAGTTTCGTGCATATCTGATTGGTTCACCCATCACCATCTTCACAGATCATGCAGCTCTTAAGTATCTCCTTTCCAAAAAGGATGCCAAGGCGCGATTGATTAGGTGGATCCTCTTGCTGCAAGAATTTGACATCAAAATCAAGGACAAGAAAGGAGTCGAAAACGTTGTGGCGGACCATCTTTCTCGACTCGAATTTAGTGACCCCGCCGACGGTCCTGCCATCCGAGATGATTTCCCCGACGAACATCTATTCGCTGTCACCAAGCTACCTTGGTACGCTCACATCGTCAATTACTTGGTGACTGGCGAACTTCCTGCTGATTGGAGTGCTCAAGATAAGCGTAAATTCTTGGTCGAGGTGCGTAATTTCTACTGGGATGACCCGTACCTTTACAAATACTGCCCCGACCAGATCATACGGCGATGCATTCCTGACGATGAAATTCATAGTGTTTTACACTTTTGCCATAACGATGCATGTGGTGGTCACTTCTCCGTAAAAAAGACTGCTACAAAAATCCTACAGTGTGGTCTTTATTAGCCCACTTTGTTTAAAGACACTAATGAATTTTGTCGTTCTTGTCTAAGGTGCCAAAAGTTAGGTGCTTTGTCCCGTCGCCATATGATGCCTTTGAACCCAATTATTGTAATAGAGATATTTGATTGTTGGGGGATAGATTTTATGGGACCCTTTCCATCTTCTTTTGGTTACTTATACATTCTCCTCGCTGTGGATTACGTTTCAAAATGGGTAGAAGCCGTGCCGTGTCGAACCAATGATAATGCGACAGTTGTGAAGTTCTTGAAAGAGAATGTGTTATCTAGGTTTGGTACACCCCGCGCTATCATCAGTGATCAAGGCACACATTTCTGCAATCGTTCTTTCGAGGCCCTGATGCGCAAATACGGTGTGATCCACAAAGTTTCAACCGCTTATCATCCCCAAACGAACGGTCAAGCTGAGCTGGCAAATCGAGAGATCAAGCAAATCCTAGAAAAGACGGTAAACCCCGACCGCAAAGATTGGTCCATGCGCCTTTCCGACGCACTTTGGGCATATCGCACTGCTTACAAAACCACACTTGGGATGTCTCCTTACAGGCTTATCTTTGGAAAAGCCTGTCATTTACCTGTAGAGCTTGAACATAAGGCTTATTGGGCTGTCAAAGCCCTTAACTTTGATCTCAGTGCTGCAGGTATACATCGCAAGCTCCAGCTGTCGGAAATTGAGGAGTTAAGAAATGATGCATATAATAACTCCAAGATCTACAAGGCTAGAATGAAGGTGGCTCATGACAAGCACATTTTGAGGAAAAACTTCGAGCCAAATCAGAGGGTGCACCTTTATGACTCCCGTCTGCATCTCCACCCAGGTAAGTTAAGGTCGCGGTGGACTGGTCCATTTGTGGTGAAACAAGTCTTTCCCAATGGTGCTGTTGAAGTCGAGGACCCAAGCGATGGGAGAATTTTCAGAGTCAATGGCCAGAGATTGAAGCACTACATTGAACGAGTAAGCCAGGCTGAAGATATCATTCTTGCGGCCCCAGTTTATAAGTAGTTTGCTTCCAACTCTTTTTGTATCATATTTTTGTTTTGTTTATTTCTTTTTGTGTGTTTTGTGTGCTTTTATTTTCGGTTTATTTTTATGTGTTTTTATATTTTTCTGTGTGTTTTGAAGAATCAGATCAGGTTGCTCATCTCTCTTCCTATCGTCATCAACCAGGTGTTCTCTTTCCCTGTCTTCTTCACATTTGTACATCTTTTTAGACATTGAGGACACTGTCTGATTTTTGGTTGGGGGTGGTGAGCATATTCATGCGTGAGTTTAATTTTTGTCATTTTAGAATTTGGATCAAAATTTTTACAAAGTTACCTAAGTGTGATTTCGAAATGTTCGGTTTGAGTCAGTTCTTGTTATCTCAACTATTAAGAAATGATTTCCAGAGTTCTTTTTGTGCACATGCTAAACCTTGTGGTAAGATGGTTGTTAACATATTTAGTTGAGAAAAATTCTCGAGTCTAAGTGTTTTATTGGTGAGTTGTGAGAGTTGAGAAAACAGCTTTTTGAACTTTTATTGATCTTTCGAATTGGTACAATCACTATTTGGAACACCACTACTTAACTTGTACTTTTGCTTGAAGGATGATTTTTGATTAGATAGAATTGATCTTTTGTAATAGAGCCTTACATCATTCATGTAGTTTGATCTCATATGGTGCTGCATAGCAGTCAAAAGAATTCCTTACTATATTTGTTCTATTAAGCATGATGTCTAAAAATAAAAAAATAAAAAAAATAAAAAATAAAAAAAAAATAATACAAAAAAAATATAAAAAAAAAATAAATAAATAAATAAAAATTTGTTGTTTGACGGCTCTTTGTTTATTTTTCTATCTTATCCAAATGAAATCCCAAAAGCTAGTTTATGGTGTAAGTGGTGTAATGTTCTGAGTATTTGTTCGCCTATCATTTGATCAATTTTTGTTTATTAGCTTGTCCTTAAAATGCCTTCTCTCATTTGAGTGTTGACCGATTTCTTTCCAACTCCATGAGTGAAAACCTCTGCACTAAAACATTTCCAACACCCGTGAGGTAATGGAGTTGAGACTTTTTCTTGATGAATTTTTCGATGCTATTTGTGTTATGGATTGTGGTAAGAAGGATACGGTTTGGTACACACACACACAACTCTGGAGAAATGACTGAAATAGTTTGATAGCACTTTCTGATTTCTTGCTGATGTTTTGGTTGAATACTTGGATGATTTTGCAGGTTTTGATTTGAATTTTCAGCTTGACTTGATTTTTCTTACGCTTGAATTGCTAGGGACTAGCAATAAGCTGGTTGGGGGTTGTGATAAATGCACAAAAATACATTTTTATTTATATAATTTATTAAATAATTACATTTTAAATAAGGATTTTCGTAATATTAATTCATAATATTTTACTTTAGAAATATTTATTATTTTAATTATTTTGATTCTTCCCTATTTCTTTTCTTTTCTCCGCAGGAACAGCACACGCCCAGCCAACTGCAGCTCTTCCTCCACGTGTGCGCAGCTGCTTCCCCCACAATCCCAGCTTCAGTTGCTCCAACTTCAGCTCGAGAATCTCGGCCCAAATCCTCAGCCAACTTCAGCCGAAAACCCAGGCCTGCGAGAATCGCGCCCAAGCTCTACCGCGCGCCCAGCTGCTCACCGCACGCCCAGCTGCTCCACCGCGCGCGCCCAGCGCCCAGCTGCTTCACCGCGCGCGCCCAACGCACGCCCAGCTGCTCCACCGCGCGCGCCCAACGCCCAGCCAACACAGGCCCGCGATTCCAGCCCGCGCGAATTTCGGGCCGAATTATCAGCCAAGCTTCTAGCCCACCTGCTCCTCCATATGCACGCAAATTCGGGCCAGATTCTTAGCCAAGCCCACGACACCATTTCAGGCCAGATTCATTTCATCCAGCTGGTGTCCCACGAGTAACCGGCTGATTTACCAACCTGGGTAGCGGATTTGTTGGCCAAAAATCCGCCCCAGCATGTTGGATTTGAGCCTATATAATGAGGGCTCCTCAAGAGGACGAGGGGAGAGTTTTTTCATTCATTTTTAGCTAAGTTTTTAGTATTGTTTTATTTTTCATCTCATATTTTCTTGTTAGAACTTTGTGAGATGAATTGCAAACTAGGCTAGAGTTCTTTGGTGAGGCTAGAGATGATCCTAGATGTGTAGTGAATTAATTTGGGTTTTGATTCTCCAATGGTTTTTAAAGTTGATACATTAGAGTGAATAATTTCTCTTTTATCCTATTTCTTTCTCATTTCAATATATTTTATTGTCAGCTCTTATATAAATCTAGTCAAGCTCTTTTTATGTGAATTGTTGCATGATAAAATATATTGATAGCGTTATTTTATAAGTAGTCTTTTACTGCAATATTGCTTATGGTATATTGTCGCTTTTGGATTTCTTATAAGATAATTTTTATTAGTTCTTCACATAAGAATTTTATTCACTCAAATAAATTTTAATTCACAAGTTTTTCAAATCTTTATTTTCCGATTGATTGTTTGGGATGTGAAACTTTCAATTGAGTTATTTTATGAATCAAAATCCAATTAGGTATATGAAACATATAGGGGATTCTCGATGCTTTACTACCTTTTAATTATTGAATTTTCTTCATTTCTAAATTACGGTGTTTTAAAAATTGTTTTAAAAATCACAAAAAATATTTCTTTTCCTTCTTTCTTTGATTACTTTTTCCTCTAACGCTTTTGTTCCGCTAATCTTTTCTTGTTTGTTTTAATCACCTCCTCGTGGGATCGACCGTCCTAATTGTGCTACAATCGACCGCTTGTTTTTGTACACATTTGGGCGTAATCAGACCCCAAGATGACCGAAGAGGATAGAGACGCCGTTACGGTTTTCTTCCGCGCACACCCCCTATCCTTTGACAGCACGAGGCGTACTGTGCACGTCGAGGCGTGGCTCCACGATATGGAGCAAACATTCTTGATGTGTCACATCCCGGACTATCTGGAGATCATGCTCGCTGCTAAATGTCTTTACGGAGATGCGCGGATATGGTGGATCGATGCTGGTGAGCGTCAGGTGCCTAGTCGCACCTGGGCGCAGTTTCGTGCGGTGATGTTAGCACGCTATGGACCACTTCCACCCAGAGATGAGGGTGCACCTGTTAGAGATCCAAATATTTACCGTGATATGCGTCATACACGGTACCAGATGTTATCACAGGCCTGGCACGCATACCCGGGCGAGACAATGAGCCACTATTGGTGGAGGTTTGAGGAGATGATGCATCCCCATATACCCCAGGATCTTCCAGAGCCCCAGTTGGAGGCAGTAATTCTACTAGTGAACGGAACGCCGCCTCACATCAGACAGCATGTTCCGCAGCCTACCCTCCACTCGACCATCGCTGGGACCCTCGACGATATTTTAGCGGCAGAGATCATTGCTCAAGACGCCGAGAACGATGCTCCAGTGAACCCTGAGCAGCCGCCAGTCGATGAAGCTGATGAGCCCGAACCACAGTACGAGGTCGGACCACTTGAGGAGGAGATGGAGCACGCCCAGGTTCCCCTCATCATCATATCCAGTGATGATGAAGATGAGGAGGACGAAGACGAAGACATGGAAGATCCCGAGGAGATCCCGGACGACGAGGAGGATCCCGAAGAGCTTCCCCTCGAGGACGACACGGATTCCGAGATATCCGCGCTTGAGATCGAAGTCATCCGTTAAATTAGGGCCGTTTTGTTTTATACCCTCTTTCTTTTGTAATAGAACTTTATTTATAATATGTTATGTACATTCGGACGTTAGGATGTACCTTATGTATGATGGGAAGTGTTAGATCACTTCCATCTTGTTGTTTTAACCACGTGTATTTTTGGTAAAGTGACAAGTATTCTTTTTGAAAATATGTATAGATATACATATCAGTACCCGGCACCTTTTTGAAAAATGCCGAGGGAATCATGTATTTTGAAAAGCCTTGTATTTTGATTATGTACAAAGAGACCGTGCTGAGACGGGTTAAATGAAATCAGATGATATTTTCATTTCTCTTTACGAAATTTTTACAAGTAAATATGTCATTAAATATCTGCCTTTGAGTTATGGCAAGATACAAGTATATTATGATGTTACATGCATGTTGTGATATTTTATGATGTAATGATAATAATTATATGAAAGAAGAGATGTGATTAATATCTTTTCTTGTTATAGAGGTTACAAGATGGTACGTCCGAGAAGAACAATACCGGTAAATCCTCCGGCACAGGATTTGACCGCTATATTAGCAAATATTCAACGCCAGCTGCAGGAGCAGCAACAAGAGATGACTCTTATTCGGGAGCAGCTAGCTCAGCAGAATCTGGGACCCAGAGTCCAAGAGGTTCCACCACCGGCACAGCCAGTCCCTCCGGCAGTGCCGCCAGTGCAACCTATTCCTCCCGTAGCACCCCAAGTGCCGAATATTCCTCCGGTAGCCCAACCAGAGGTCAGGCAGGAAATTCCGCGGAACGCTGAGGTTCCAGTAGCCCCGGCTGAAGTACAGATGCAGCCACAGCCGGTGAGAGAGGACCTTCTGTATGAAAGGTTCAGAAGGATGAAGGCGCCCGAGTTCGAGGGGCCAATTGATCCGATTGCAGCCGACAACTGGCTGATCGACATGCAAGTCATTCTGGATTTTATGCGCTTGACCGAGCAAGAGAGAGTACTCTGTGCATCCTTTGCGCTGAAAAAGGACGCGAGGCACTGGTGGATAACAGTGCAGATGAGAAGAAATGTGCTGACTATGTCCTGGCAAGACTTCGTGGACGAGTTCAGGGCTATGTACTACAACAAAGAAGTCCTGGCTGCCCAGCAGGACGAACTCACCAGTTTCACTCAAGGATCCATGACAGTGATGGAAGCTGTCAAGAAGTTCGAGCAATTGGCCCGGTTGTGCCCGAACTTAATTACCAGTGAAACTGAGAAAGTGCGGTTGATGATGAAGATGTTCCGCACGGATATTGCCCGTCAAGTGAGTGCTGGAGACAGTTCCCCTGTGACAGTGTCGGACTGTATTGAAAGAGCCCTGAGAGCCGAGTATTGGATCAACAGAGATAAGGAGGCCAGAGCCCAATTTTACAAGTCCAAGAAAGAAGAAAAAGCTCTAATCAAGACGAACCAATATCGTCAATCCACGGAAGCTAAGCCACAAGCCCAGGCCAGCAACCCCAATGCACAAGGTCCCCGACAACCCGGAAGGAACAAGCGGAAGGGGAATTTCAACAACCAGGGACAGCAGAGAAATTTCCCCCAGAAGAGGAACAACCAAGGCAACGAGAGGGACAAGAATAGTTACCCCCAGTGCGACAAGTGTGGTAAAAAGCATCCGGGTGTCTGCCGTCAGGGGACCAACACTTGTTATGTCTGCGGCAAGGAAGGGCACTACGCGAGAAGCTGTCCTCAGAATGCACAGTAGCAGTACCAGCCCTATCCAAACAGAAACCCCCAACACCAGCAATTACATGCAGTCCAGGCTACTCTCGAAGGTCCATCGATTGCCTAGGGTAGATTGGAGGCACCCGAGCCACGGGCCAGGATCTATGCTTATACAAGGGGAGATGCAGAAGTGGGCACCTCCAACGTGGTGACAGGTCAGCTTTCTATCGCCACCTATGATGTAATTGCCCTATTTGATTCTGGCGCTACCCACTCATTCATATCAATGGAGTTCGCTCAGAAGTTAAGCAGAGTCGGGAGTAGAGTAGAGCAAACCTTTTCAGCATCTTTGCCATCGGGAGAAGTTTTGTGGTCCAACTTTTGGATTCGAAATGTTCCTATTAGGATCAATGGCAGAGAATTACTCGCAGATCTCATCGCAATCAGGTTACACGATTTAGATGTGATCTTGGGGATGGACTTCTTAGGCCGTCACAACGCAAGTATCGACTGTCGAAAGCGTAACGTCACGTTCAGCCCCTGTGACGATGAGGATTTCAGTTTTCAAGGACAGTCCCGACGTTCCACCACAAAGCTCATCTCCGCAATGAAAGCTTGGAAAATGATAGCTAATGGATGCCAGGGTTATTTGGCTAATTTGGTGGACAAGGAGCAAGAAGAATTGACACCGGAAGGAGTTCCTATTATTAGGAATTATCTGGACATCTTTCCACAGGATCTACCCGGACTTCCACCGGAGCGTGAGATTTCCTTCGAGATCGAGTTGCTACCCGGAGCTGCACCAGTGTCAAAAGCGCCGTACAGAATGGCCCCGGCCGAGCTAAGAGAACTCCAAGTACAGTTGCAGGAGTTACTCGACAGAGGATTCATCCGACCAAGTCACTCCCCATGGGGAGCACCTGTCCTGTTCGTTAAAAAGAAGGACGGATCGTTGCGCATGTGCATCGACTACAGAGAATTGAACAAGCTGACGATCAAAAACAAATACCCACTGCCCAGGATCGACGATTTGTTCGACCAGCTTAGAGGAGCAGAAGTGTTCTCCAAAGTGGACTTGCGATCAGGTTATCATCAACTTCGAATCAAGGAGTCGGATGTGTTCAAGACAGCTTTCAGGACGCGCTATGGGCATTACGAGTTTTTAGTAATGCCATTCGGATTGACAAACGCCCCAGCTGCATTCATGGATCTCATGAACCGAATTTTCAAGGAATACTTGGACAAATTTGTCATCGTTTTCATCGACGACATTTTGATCTACTCAAGATCCAAAGAGGAGCACGAGCAGCACCTCAGACTGGTAATGGAAATGTTAAGGCGACATCAGTTATACGCCAAATTCACGAAGTGTGACGACCCGCCTTGTACAGGCCGTCACTTAACTGACTTAACTTACTTGAACTTAAACTTGTTTTATCCCATTTTTCATCATAAAAATAGTGGGGATTTTTTTTTTTTTTTTTTATAATAATAATAGCGGAAGCATTATACTTAGAAAATATTTACATACACTCATACACAAATAAAATAACTGTTTGTTTTCTCAAAATAGATATATTAATTAAATCCTTTTGAGTTGTGAATCCCACCCCGTTCATCATTTCACAGCCACCGGCTTTACCCGCCACCATGCAGTCAATTCAAGACAGGCTGTTTACCTACAGCATAAACTTCAAACAATGAGCGAAAGCTCAGCAAGTACAACTCCTATACCGCAAACCAATTACATGAAACATACATAACCTTTTTCATGACATCTTAAACATGAAAACGTAAACTTGGCATCATATCATCTTAAACATGAAAACGTAACATGGCATCATAACATAGCATTATATCATCGATTTCTTAATCTTAAACATGATATTCTGTCGTGAAATGCATGAACCGTTTATGTCCAATTATGCTTGCTTTCTTGTATCACACTTTATCTTGTTGATTTTACTTGTGGGCCCGTTAACTTGATGTGCATGTACCCGGCGCGCAGCTTAAGGAAATTACCCAAGCTTTCGACCCGATTGTCATCAGGGGGCACAACACTGGCTCTTGTGGCCTTTTCTCAAACATTCTGTTTGTAGGTCTTTCTTGACATCTTTTCACTTGATAGATTAGTGAGCATACTTATATAATGTCTCCTAATCTCATGTTTTATCAATGCATGGACAGTCGAACTTTTTCATGTAAGCATAATAACAATACTTGAAACATTCATCATACAATAAGCATATTGCAACCATCGAGCAAATCATCAATTAACACTTAAACAGTGTAAAGTAAACATGTTAAGTAAACATACAACTCTAGCCTATGCTGTAGGCGGCGTTGTACTTACCTTATCTTCGTTGTTCGCGTGATCGACTTTCCTTTCCCGAGCACGCTCGCAGATCACCTCCTGCCCATGGACGTTTACACGTGAGATCTCTATTCTAAGATCGTTTAATGTCGGATTAAACCAACATAATTATTTTTCGGTTATAAGACCCTCTTCTAACACAAGCGAAGGGGTCACACGGCGTAACCCACAATGGAAATATTAATTAAGGGTTCATGTAGAGGATCATAATCTTAACTTAAACCTCAATCCGCATGGTTAACTCTAGGCTTGGGCAAGGCCCTAGTAACTCGAAATAATTTTCCGGCTACTAACGCAGTATCTTATTCATTTTAATCTTGAAAACCTTGAACTTGCTTAAAAATATCATTTTTTGTTTATTTAAGTAAGTTTGGTGAATAGCACCCAAACTTGTCTTGAAAATTACAAAATACTTGGAAACATTTCTATAAAACATTTGGGGATCGAAAACCGCCTTTGGAACGGTTTTCGGGTTTGAAAATGATGTTTGCAAGTTAGAAAAACGTTTTTCCTAGTCATTGGTCTAGAAAATCCCGTGCATGAGATTTTGCTCACTGCGCGGATTTTGTTTGAAAATTCATAACTTAAAATGTAAAACGAATTTGGAAACATTTCTTCACGAAAGTTATATCTAACAAAAAGATCTAAAACTTTCATGTTTTGAACATTTTCTGATTCTGGCTCAGTTGATACCAGTTTTTGTTTGAACACATGTGAATCGTTGGAACCTGGTCACCCTGACCAGTTCTCGGTTTTTCTTCAAAAAAAAGGCCATTGAAGCCTTATTTTTAAAATCTGTCCACGTTGTCCCCTAGGAAATACCCTAACGAACAACTTTTGTGTTTTAAGTTTTTACCCATTCGGCCTCTAAGGACCTGTAAGTCCTACTTTTCCGAGCTGCCGGGTGTTGGACCCGAGAGCAGTTTTGGTGTTAGTCCAAATTTTACGTCCCTATACGTTGCTCTAGCTCGACCGCCCAAAGCGGGACCTAATATCACATGCACGTCTTCTAACGTCCCTCATACACATAAAATTTTAAATCCCGTGATTCGGATTCAACTCAAGGCCGAGACCTCCCTTTGGTCCACGGTTTTGGAGAGAAAAACACACATTCAACAAAACTCAACCAAACATCATACAAACCCTAGAACATGCATCTAAAAATTTGATAAACATAATAGAGACATGAAACCCTTAAATATAAACCCTAGCATGCATCTCTAGCACACAAAAATCATAGAGCATATCTTCAACCAAACATGCAAAATAATCACCTCAAAAACCTAAATCAAGCATAAAAATATAACCTAAGCTATTTAGGGCCAAAACCGAAAATTATGAGCTCAAGCTCTTACAAATTTTTGTGCTTGAAATACATAGTAAAATCCTTGAGAAAGTGAACCAAAAATTTGAACCAAGAACTAGAGCAAGGTTCGGATTTTTACCTCAAAGAAATCCGGTTGTTCCTAGCTTGATCCTAATCGAAATTTTGTCTCCAATGTGCACGGTTTGGACCTCAAAAATGGTCACAAAAATTTTGTTAACTTCCTCTCCCAACCAACCTTAGAAAAGAGAAGAAAAATGCCCAAAAATCTTACCTTTGAACTCATAAAAACCGAAGCTTTAGGGGGGGGGTTCTTCACAACTTTTTGGCTTGATTTTCTCTTGGTTTCTTAGCTCTCTCTCTCTCTCTCTCTCTCTCTCTCTTTCTCTCGGAATTTTTGGAGTGAAAGTGCCGAATGATATGGCTGAGAAAGGGGTTAAGAGCTGCTGAACTTTGGGGTTTGAAATCCCTACAAATAGTGTCTCTAGCTAGGGGAAATCATAGGCTTTCTTTTCCAAGGCAAATTTGGTTCAAAACTTGCTAATTGGTCCTCCAATTTTTGCAAGCTATTGCTCACAAGGACATGAGTGGCCGGCTGCTAGAGGGGAAGAAATGGAAGAGTGGTTGACAACCCATAGATGAGGTGTCACAAGCTCATTGGTCCATGTGTGTGTAGGGTTAAGTCCTAACTTAGCTTAATTGTGATGTAATTAAGCTTAGAGGCTTGTTTGGTTCAATCTTTTTGAAAAATTGTGTAATTTCAACACATTGCAATAAATTTTAATACTGAGTTACTTAAATACTCAGTATCGAAAATTATATTGCATTAAAATTTTCGATCTGTGAAAAACTCGATCGGAAAATCTTTTCTCATAAATTTCCGAATCCTTTCGCCCTGAACTCTAGCTTAGTATGCTTGATTTTTCTAAGGTGATTTCCATTCTTATTAAAACTCATCTTGATCACGAAATGAGTTTTTAGCAGTAATTTCACTTATACTGTGGTCTTAAAAAAAAATATTCTTGTTTGACGTTTTCGACCGTTTCGGTCTAACTGACCTATTGGTCAACGTCAACTTGTCTTGAAAATGTGCAAATACGACCTCCTTCACTGATAAAGGTCTATTGCGAGTTCATACAATTTGTTTTTGAGTCTTAATAAATCTTAAGAACTCATTTAACAATTTAAGTTCTAAAACGAACTTCCGCATGAAATACCGATTACGGTAAACATTTACACGAAATTTCTATAAAATATGTACCGAAGAAATTCGGGTGTTACAATCTACCCCCCTTAAAAAATTTTCGTCCTCGAAAATCAGAACAATTCGGGGTAGTTTCTTCTCATGTCGTTCTCGACTTCCCATGTCGCTTCTTCAACCGCATGATTCTTCCACAAAACTTTGACCATAGGAATCGTTCGGTTCCTCAGGACCTTATCTTCCCTATCGAGGATTCTGACAGGTTTCTCCTCGTATGTCATGTCGGTCTGAACCTCTACCGGCTCCTGATGAAGTATGTGGGAAGGGTCGGAGATACACTTTTTGAGCATCGAAACGTGGAAAACGTCGTGCACTGCTGATAGCTCTGGCGGTAAAGCAAGTCTGTACGCGACCTTTCCAACCCTTTCCAGGATCTCGAACGGTCCTGTGTAGCGCGGGCTCAACTTTCCTTTCTTACCGAACCTCATTACTCCCTTCATCGGAGCAATCTTTATGAAGACTGCGTCCCCAACTTGAAATTCCAAAGGTCTGCGACGCTTATCAGCGTAACTTTTCTGTCGACTGAAAGCAATGTCGAGCCTTCGTTTGATTTTCTGGATATCCTCGGAGGTCTTCCTGATGAAGTCTGTCTTTTGTAGCTGCTTCTGGCCGACTTCTTGCCAATTAATTGGCGATCTGCACTTTCTTCCATACAACGCTTCAAACGGTGCCATATCAATCGAAGAGTGATAGCTGTTGTTGTACGAGAATTCAATCAATGGAAGCTTCTGATCCCAATTTCCTTTGAAGTCCAAGACACACGATCGCAGCATATCTTCCAGTGTCTGGATAGTTCTCTCCGATTGACCATCGGTTTGGGGGTGGAATGCAGTACTGAACTTCAATCTCGACCCCATTGCCATATGAACACTGGTCCAGAAACGCGAAGTAAAACGCCCATCACGGTCGGATATGATCGATCTTGGCACTCCGTGCAACTTGACAACTTGATTTACGTAGAGTTCGGCCAATTTTTCTACTGAAAAGGTGGCTTTGATGGCGATAAAATGGGCTGATTTGGTCAATCTGTCGACAATGACCCAAATCGTATCGTTCCCACTCGTCGTCCTTGGCAATCCCACTACGAAATCCATCGTAATCTGCTCCCATTTCCATTCTGGGAGTTCAATTTTCTGTAGTTCGCCTCCGGGATGTCGATGCTCTGCCTTAACTTTCTGACAAGTTAAGCAAGTTGATACGAATTCTGCCACGTCATTCTTCATGTTGGGCCACCAGTATGTCTCCTTGAGGTCCTTGTACATCTTGGTAGCTCCGGGATGTACAGAGTATGGCGTCTGGTGTGCTTCTTTTATGATTTGTTCCTTTAAATCCTTTACTTTTGGAATCCAAATCCGTCTCTTGAAAGTGGATTATTCCGTCTGTAGAAGTCGTAAAATCTTTGCTGTCCTGATCAGCAAGTCGCGCCTTTTTCAACGAAGAATCTTCTCCCTGATGCGCCTTGATTCTGTCCAGCAAATCTGAGTGAAGAGTCAGTGAATCCAATCTCCCGGTGATTATTTCCAGTCGATAGTTACTGATCTCTTTCTGCAATGCCTTGGGAAGTGCTTCAATGGACATCAGTGTGCCTACCGATCTCCTACTCAGCGCATCGGCTACCCTGTTGGCCTTTCCAGGGTGGTAAAGGATTTCGCAGTCGTAATCCTTTACTAACTCTAACCATCTTCTTTGCGTCATATTCAGCTCCTTCTGAGTAAAAATATACTTGAGGCTCTGGTGATCTGTGTAGATCTCGCATTTGTTTCCATACAGATAATGTCTCCATATCTTAAGTGCGAAGACCACCGCTGCTAGCTCCAAATCGTGCGTAGGATAATTCTGTTCATGATTTTTCAGCTGTCTTGATGCATAAGCGACCACCTTTCCGTCCTGCATCAGAACGGCTCCTAATCCAATCTTAGAAGCGTCACTGTAGATTACGAAATTTCCTGCATCAACATTAGGAATGATGAGCACCGGGGCACTTGTCAACTTTCTCTTCAGCTTCTGGAAGTTTTCCTCGCACTTTGGAGTCCATTCGTACTTTTTGTCCTTCCTGGTGAGGGCCGTGAGGGGTGCTGCTATCCTGGAGAATTCCTCTACGAAAGTCGATAGTATCCAGCGAGCCCTAGGAAACTTCTTATCTCGGTAACGTTTCTGGGGGTCGGCCATGAGCTAACCGCTTCAATCTTCGCTGGATCTACGGAAACTCCCTCTTTTGATACTACATGCCCCAAAAAGTGAACCTTATCCAGCCAAAATTCACACTTCGTGAATTTGGCGTATAGCTGATGTCGCCTTAACATTTCCATTACCAGTCTGAGGTGCTGCTCGTGCTCCTCTTTGGATCTTGAGTAGATCAAAATGTCGTCGATGAAAACTATGACAAATTTGTCCAAGTATTCCTTGAAAATTCGGTTCATGAGATCCATGAATGCAGCTGGGGCGTTTGTCAATCCGAATGGCATTACTAAAAACTCGTAATGCCCATAGCGCGTCCTGAAAGCTGTCTTGAACACATCCGACTCCTTGATTCGAAGTTGGTGATAACCTGATCGCAAGTCCACTTTGGAGAACACTTCTGCTCCTCTAAGCTGGTCGAACAAATCGTCGATCCTGGGCAGTGGGTATTTGTTTTTGATCGTCAACTTGTTCAATTCTCTGTAGTCGATGCACATGCGCAACGATCCGTCCTTCTTTTTAACGAACAGGACAGGTGCTCCCCATGGGGAGTGACTTGGTCGGATGAATCCTCTGTCGAGTAACTCCTGCAACTGTACTTGGAGTTCTCTTAGCTCGGCCGGTGCCATTCTGTATGGCGCTTTTGACACTGGTGCAGCTCCGGGTAGCAACTCGATCTCGAAGGAAATCTCACGCTCCGGTGGAAGTCCAGGTAGATCCTGTGGAAAGATGTCCAGATAATTCCTAATAATAGGAACTCCTTCCGGTGTCAATTCTCCTTGCTCCTTGTCCACCAAATTAGCCAAATAACCCTGGCATCCATTGGCTATCAATTTCCAAGCTTTCATTGTGGAGATGAGCTTTGTGGAGGAACGTCGGGACTGTCCTTGAAAACTGAAATCCTTATCGTTGCAGGGGCTGAACGTGACGTTACGCTTTCGACAGTCGATCCTTGCGTTGTGACGGCCTAAGAAGTCCATCCCCAAGATCACATCGAAATCGTGTAACCTGATTGCGATGAGATCTGCGAGTAATTCTCTGCCATTGATCCTAATAGGAACATTTTGGATCCAAAAGTTGGACCACAAAACTTCTCCCGATGGCAAAGATGCAGAAAAGGTTTGCTCTACTCTACTCCCGACTCTGCGTAGCTTCTGAGCGAACTCCATCGATATGAACGAGTGGGTAGCGCCAGAATCAAATAGGGCAATTACATCATAGGTGGCGATAGAAAGCTGACCTGTCACCACGTTGGAGGTGCCCGCTTCTGCATCTCCCCTTGTATAAGCGTAGATCCTGGCCCGTGGCTCGGGTGCCTCCAATCTACCCTGGGCAATCGATGGACCTTCGAGTGCAGCCTGGACTGCATGTAATTGCTGGGGTTGGGGGTTTCTGTTCGGATAGGGCTGGTACTGCTGCTGTGCGTTCTGAGGACAGCTTCTCGCGTAGTGCCCTTCCTTGCCGCAGACATAGCAAGTGTTGGTCCCCTGACGGCAGACACCCGGATGCTTTTTACCACACTTGTTACACTGGGGGTAACTATTTTTGTCCCTCTCGTTGCCCTGGTTGTTCCTTTTCTGGGGGAAATTTCTCTGCTATCCCTGGTTGTTGAAATCCCCTTCCGCTTGTTCTTTCCGGGTTGTCGGGAACCTTTGCATTGGGGTTGCTGGCCTGGGCTTGTGGCTTAGCTTCCGTGGATTGACGAGACTGGTTCGTCTTGACTAGAGCTCTTTCTTCTTTCTTGGACTTGTAAAATTGGGCTCTGGCCTCCTTATCTCTGTTGATCCAATACTCGGCTCTCAGGGCTCTTTCAATACAGTCCGACACTGTCACAGGGGAACTGTCTCCAGCACTCACTTGACGGGCAATATCCGTGCGGAACATCTTCATCATCAACCGCACTTTCTCAGTTTCACTGGTAATTAAGTTCGGGCACAACCGGGCCAATTGCTCGAACTTCTTGACAGCTTCCATCACTGTCATGGATCCTTGAGTGAAACTGGTGAGTTCGTCCTGCTGGGCAGCCAGGACTTCTTTGTTGTAGTACATAGCCCTGAACTCGTCCACGAAGTCTTGCCAGGACATAATCAGCACATTTCTTCTCATCTGCACGGTTATCCACCAGTGCCTCGCGTCCTTTTTCAGCGCAAAGGATGCACAGAGTACTTTTTCTTGCTCGGTCAGGCGCATAAAATCCAGAATGACTTGCATGTCGATCAGCCAGTTGTCGGCTGCAATCGGATCAATTGGCCCCTCGAACTCGGGCGCCTTCATCCTTCTGAACCTTTCATACAGAAGGTCCTCTCTCACCGGTTGTGGCTGCATCTGTACTTCAGCCGGGGCTACTGGAACCTCAGCGTTCCGCGGAATTTCCTGCCTGACCTCTGGTTGGGCTACCGGAGGAATATTCGGCACTTGGGGTGCTACGGGAGGAATAGGTTGCACTGGCGGCACTGCCGGAGGGACTGGCTGTGCCGGTAGTGGAACCTCTTGGACTCTAGGTCCCTGATTCTGCTGAGCTAGCTGCTCCCGAATAGAGTCATCTCTTGTTGCTGCTCTTGCAGCTGGCGTTGAATATTTGCTAATATGGCGGTCAAATCCTATGCCGGAGGATTTACCGGCATTGTTCTTCTCGGACGTACCATCTTGTAACCTCTATAGCAAGAAAAGATATTAATCACACCTCTTCTTTCATATAATTATTATCATTACATCTTAAAATATCACAACATGCATGTAACATCATAATATACTTGTATCTTGCCATAACTCAAAGGCAGATATTTAATGACATATTTACTTGTAATAAAAAAAAATTTTGTAAAGAGAAATGAAATATCATCTGATTTCATTTAATCCGTCTTGCACGGTCTCTTTGTACATGATCAAAATACAAGGCTTTTCAAGCTACATGATTCCCTCGGCATTTTCAAAAAGGTGCCGGGTACTGATATATATATATATATATTTTCAAAAAGAATACTTGTCGCTTTACCAAAAATACACATGGTTAAAACAACAAGATGAAAGTGATCTAACATTTCCCATCATACATACGGTACATCCTAACTTCCGAATGTACATAACATATTATAAATAAAGTTCTATTACACAAGAAAGAGGGTATAAAACAAAACGGCCCTAATTCAACGGATGACTTCGATCTCAAGCGCGGACATCTCGGAATCCGTGTCGTCCTCGAGGGAAACTCTTCGGGATCCTCCTCGTCGTCCGGAATCTCTCGGGATCTTCCATGTCTTCGTCTTCGTCCTCCTCATCTTCATCATCACTAGATATGATGATGAGGGGGAACCTGGGCGTGCTCCATCTCCTCCTCAGTGGTCCGACCTCGTACTGTGGCTCGGGCTCATCAGCATCATCGACTGGCGGCTGCTCAGGG
>CM046363.1:260866-341307 GCA_025413025.1 Ficus hispida | reverse complement strand
TTCTCCATTACTTAGAAAAAGTGAGTCACCGGTTCACATACAAGATAGTATCATTACTGCTAGACAATTAGACACCGAAGGGACTAAAAGCGATCAAAGATACAAGCACGAATTTGTCTAAACCAAAAATTATGGATAAATGAGAATGCTAGTAACTCATGGACTGACAATGGCAAAAACTCTTGTCGTTTATTCCTCTAATGTATTTACTTTTCTGTCAACGTTATGGTGGATTCTCTACAAGATTTGACACTATTTCATTGGTTCCATTTCCAGACGGGAAGATCAACTACAATATATGAGTTCGTAGTCATGATAAAAGAAGAAATGCAAGAGTACGATGAGAAAGAAACAAACTTACCTATGTTGTTTGAAAATCTCACATATAATTATGAAAAGAATTATCAAGGAAGTCAATATATAGGTGTGCATATATATACAGATGGTGAGAATGAATGAAGAGAAAACTAAATATTTCAATTAAGTTGACACCTACCGAAATCTAACCATTCCACTCATATTATTATTAATACTAAAGAAAATAATAGAATAATGTGAAAACTAAAATAACAATATCCACTCATGAGGGACATTACCCGAACAATATCAAAGTGGACCACTAAAAGAACTGCCCCTTCCTGCCAATATTGTAGCTTTATTTGGGATTTACTAGTATAGTTAAGTTTCAAGCCCCCACAAAACTTTTAGTGTATATAAATAGAAAATGTTTATTTTGGCTTTTCTCAGGATGATGGTTTGGCATCGGATGTTTCTTTCTCTTGGAGTACCCAAAACGATACCAAAACCATGTAGATAGGAATGTAATTAATTTAATCAATTTTCACCCCTCTCTCTCCCACCCCCATTCACTAACTTTCTAGAAAAAATTGTTTCACTTAATTTTTTTCTTTATCATGCGAATTAATTTATTGATTTTTTTTCAGTCTCCCATAAGTTGTCTTTAATAAAAAAAAATTAGAAAACATAGAAGCTTGAAGCAATAGTTTAGACATATATATAACGTAGTTTTTTAAATGATTGAAAACTGAATAACACACGAATAATCTATATGTATTGTTTAAATATTAAAGAGTTTTTTTGAACAGTTACAATCAAAAATAAATAGATTCTGAATAATTGAAGTTGCTTAATAGTTGCAACCAAAGATAAATAGATAGATAAATAGACTATTAATGATTAAAATCTTTTATAAAATAGAATTGCCTTAAACGGCTACAACTGAAAGGTTAATAGATTGAGTATGATTAGCACCTTTTATAAAATAGACTCCTTTGAGCATGCACCTGCTCGCACGAAGAGGTTTTGACATTGTTGCTAACACACTCAACATATTTCTCTAACGGCACCTGCAAAAGACTTTAAAGAAGAAACAATTCAACAGGGAGTGAAAACGACAACCCATAATTAACAGTACATCACCCTCACCCATTTTTTCAGTATTATTAGGATTCGGATTAGGATGATGATTTGGCATCTCTCATGTTTCTTTTTTGGAGTCACCAACTATGCCAAAGTAGAGGAATGGCATTTAATTATTCACTGCCTTCTTTATCTCTATCTTCCTCTGCTTTTCTTTTTTACTTTTTCTCTCATTCATTCACTTTTGCAGAGACAATTCTTTCGTTTTATCTTTTTCTTTAACATGAAGATTAGTTGATCTCTCTTTTTTATCAGTCTCCCATAATAAGTTGTCTTTAACAAAGTTTCAAGGAACAAATAAATTGTCTTTGATAAAGAAAGTTGCAAACTAGAAGCTCTATGCTAATACTTTATTTTTTCTTTTACTTTTTGAAAGAGCTAAATAGGAATTTCTTAGAACTCAAAAAAGTAAAGAACAGATTTTAAAATATTTTAAATAGATAGCATATTTACTAGATAATTTGTTAACGATAAATAAATGATTTATCTACTAAACTATTTTCATGATATATGTTAATCTTTTAAATCCTACTATTTATTTCAAATATGTTTAAAAAATAACATAAATGCTACGTTTTTTAACAAAAAAAATGTGAGCAAATATGTTAAACATATAAAATAGCAGTCATATTTCTCTTTAAATTTTATAAAGGGATTCCTGTAATGTGGAATTTTCCGCATTGTTTTTTTTTTCCCCAAATAAAATTCAAATAATTCAAAAATATGTATCCTAAGAATACTGGGTTAGATTTGCCAAAATCACAAATATATGAACGAAATAGTAATATTCCTTATGTGTAGTTCTAAGCAAAAGTTTAGACATATATAACGTAGCAGCCCTCTTTTTCGTTTAATTTTGTAAAGTGATTACTGTAGTATATGTGTAGTTCATCGGTGAAAGGGTAAATTAGCACTTAACTTTATGTTTACTCTCTTTATTTAAGGTATTAAATGAAATCCGAAAGTGTATGGATGAAATATTATATTGTAGTATGGGAAGTTTTGCGTTCCCTCGATTTAAACCTATCAATGGAGATTAAGGCTCTCTTGAATGCGTTTAAGGGTTCGTTTGGATGTTGAGTTAATTTGAGATAACCATGACATCCCCGTGAAAATATGATGGTATGGTTAAGTTTCAAACCCTTCCAAAATTTCAGTGTATTCTTTTCTTCAAGATGATTGTTTGTATTAGGTATGTGACTGAAATTAGTTTTTGAGTTTGGGAAAGTTGTTATTACTATGTCCCATTGAGAGCCTACAAATATGTGTGTTATGTTTTGAGTGTGTGTATGTGTTCAGAAAAATAAAGAGAGTGTGTACCTCTTTTTGAGAGAAAGTGAGAAGAGAGATCGACAAAGAGTGTAAGGGGATTTGGGTAGGGAGAGTTTATAGAGTGTGTAACTCTAAAAGTGTTAGTGAATTTATTATCTCTCCCGTAGACATAGGCAATTTTGCTGAACTACGTAAATTTTTTTGTCTTCTCTTTATTTTTGTTTTAGTTTTTTTTTTTTTTTTTTCAGGAAAATGGGTATTTTCCCCAACAGTTTGGCACCTTGCAGTTTTCTTTTTTGGAGTCCCCAACTATGCCAAAGTAGAGGAATGGAATCAATTTAATTTATTCACTACCTTCTTTATCACTCTGACCTCTGCTTTTTTATTTTTCCCCCTCTGATTCACTCACGTTTGCAGAGACAATCGTTTTAATCTCTCTCTTCTTTTTTTCTTTTCTCCTGTCTCCCATAAGTTGTCTTCAACAAAGTTTCAAAAAACAAATAAGTTGTCTTTAATAAAGAAAGTTGGAACGTAGATGCTCTAGACAAATAGTTTCCTTTTTCTTTTACTTTTTGAAAGAGCTAAATAATAATTTTTTGAAACTCAGAGAAGTAAATTGCATATTTTAAAATATTTCAAACAAATATCATGTATACAAATAATTTATGTATGAAGTAGTTTTACGTTGTAAATTATTTTTGTGACAAATTATTTACTAGTAAGTACGCTATTTACCTCAAATGCTTCAAAATTACTTCAAATATTTTTTTATAAAATGACATATATGCTATAATTTTTGCTGAAGACTCTTATTAGCAAATATTTAAAACATATAACATACCAGTCATATTTCTCCTTCATTTTTGTAAAGTGATATTTGTAATGTAGAATTTGCTTTGCCCCCAAAAAAAAATAAAAAATAAAAATGTGTATCCTCTTTTTCCGAGAATACAGGGTTAGATGTGTTAAAATCACAAATCTAGGAACGAAATAGTAAAATTCCTGTGTATATTTGTTATATATATATATATATATAATAATGTCTCAAGTTCGATAGCGGATAATCGGCAATTATAACATGTTATTTAGAGTTTGTAAATATTAGTTGATTTTTATGTAACTTATCATTTAGAATTTTATAACATAGTATCATTTAAAATTATTGATATAAAGACACATATCATTGATAAATATTATACTGGAATCAAGAATCAATTATATGTTACAATAATGTAGAAAATAATTACAAATGTCATTTTATAAATATGTCGAATATATGAGAATATATCTATACATATAATATATATTTACATGCATTCTTATCAATGAAGTTGTTGGAGTTATAAAGATAAAAATTTGAGAGATGGGCATAATTGTATACATATATGTATATATATAATATATATGGCGGTAGTGTTGATCTAATTTCAGCATAATATAGAGTAGTCTTAGTCCAGTCCACCTGAAATTGTGTAATTGGTCTGATCGATCTCTTTTTCTACTGACGGAATAATATCAGCTGTCGGATCAAAGAACAGATATCAGTCAGGTCCAAACAAGATTAGATTATACAGCGCGGTTAATTTCATCATGAGCACTTAAGGTCTTCTAAGAAGGACGACGACATGAAGAAGAACATTTTTGGGCAGCCGTTTGTATACGTTGATGATTTTACCTCGATCTATAGCCTTGACGAAAATATTGTTTATAACAGACATGTTTGCACAGAGAAGGCAACGGGGATAAAGTATACATGCTTTCGTTTGGAAAAGACGGACTTCGATGATGATATTAATAGGATGAAAATATTAAGGAGGATTGTTGAGATATGGGAGCATACGACGAAGAGCAAGAAGAAGCAACAATATATTATCCCAACAACAACAACAACAACACAGCATATTGGAATTCAAGGGTGCTTACGAGGACGACGACTATTGTATCTCGTGATCGAGTTGTGCTTGGGGATGACCTTCACAAATGCTAAATTACATTAATTCAGGGAAAGAATTAGAGCGGCCTACCTATTTTGGCAGGTTAGTTTTGTGAATATTAATCTACTTAACGTAATTGTTACATATATATGCAGTAGAAAAAAAAAAAAAAAACCATGATTTCGACTAGTTAAACAAGGTTTAGTTAGGACAACTTAATCTTAATTATAATATTAATTGCATACATATGGATTTTCTTTTTCTTTTTTTAACAGGTTTTGAATGCGGTTCATTCTTTTCATTCCATGGGAGTAATGCTTAGGACCTTGGATGACAGTGATTTCTGGTTTCTGCAGCCTGAGGATAAGGGAGAGCTTCTTACTATTAAAGCTAGAATTCCCGACGATGCTGTATTCATGAAGGAAGGTAAATAATTAGTTTCAGTTTTTCAATGTAATTAATTAACTCTGCATTTCCTAGCTAGCTTCAAATTTCAATGGGATCACATGAGTACGCGATTTTTTTTTTTTTTTTGCATCCCAGCCAACTTAATTATGACGTACGACATCATATATAACTTCGTTAGTCAAAAGACATAGGATTAATTAATATTCGACGTTAAAATAGAGGAAACTAATGTCTATTTCATATTTTTCTTTTTGGGCAAATTTATTTATCATCACAAAAAATATGCATAAATATCCACCAAATTTAGTTGAAATGTATGCCACGTTTGCCCATTTTATTACACAAATATATGAAATCAAATCTCGCCATACAAATATGATGTTAATCAAAGTACAATATTCATTGTATTTTGAGAAAAAAAAAAAGAAAAAGAAAACAACCCATTAACGGGTCAAATTTCTTAAAAATACCAAGATAGATTGCTCTCAATAGTAATATACATATAATATTAGCTTTAAATATATAACCAACTAAAAAACTTAAAGAAAAAACACACAAAATAAAAGATCGGGCCATAGAGAGTGGGGTGATATAAAAATTAAATAAATAAATGAATAAAACAAAAGAGGAGAAGAGAACGTAAAGATATTTAACGTGGATATGTTTATATATTCAAGAGCTAGAAAAAAAAAATTATCCACTAATAAGAGCGCTATAAATAAGGCTTCATAATATATACAAATTAAATAGTTTATCCATATTAAAATCTAACTCTAAATAGTTTAATTAAATCTAAATCTAACTCTAACTCTAACTTTACAATTCAACTAAATTCAAAATCTACATTTAATAACTGGTATGATCTATCTTTAGACCTGTCATTCGATCCATTGAACCCAAAGCTATGACAGCTATAAAGCTATTGGAGTTGCACCTAAATACTCTGTATTGGCTTTGGGAGAAAGAAATGAAGAAGAGTATGATATCCCCGTGTATCTAAATACTCTTTTTTTTTTTTTTTTTTTTTTTTAAATAGGAAATAGACTTCAAATAAAGGCAATACAGATATCAATACTAACCCGTATGACCTCAAAGCAGGAAAATCATGACGCCGGATTACCAACTAATTCTACTTGTAAGTTTGAATGAAAGGTTGATTGGGAGTAAGCGTGTCCTAAATTCCAAAACTTGACGCCCAAATAGGTTTACAAAGGATCGAGCAGACAAGCATCTCTTTAATAAGATTATACAATCAATGAATAAAAATTCATCTGAGTGTAGTAGAGAAGCCTATTACACCAAGGCTCGTCTTGAAACCTGATTCCGACTCTTGTATCAAAACTCGATTTCAATCTCTGAAACCCTATCAGACTCAGATCCCGATATCTAAAACTTGACCCCGATCCCGACCCCGACCCATGTCCTCACTCTAACCCCTGTATTGAAATCCGATCATGATTCCTGTCCTGAAACCCAACTTTAACTTCTGTTTTGAAATCCATTATATTACATGTTTTAATATAATCATTAAATTAAATTATAAAATACGGCCTAATACATTGATTTTTGTTGTATTAGATATCACCGGTCCGTATTGTATTAATATTTGATTTTATATTAAGTTATACAATACAAAATTAATATTGCCAAACATTATATTATTTTAAATAATATAGTACGAAGTGCTAATACCGTGTATCAAACATGTCCTTAGAAGACAATGTTTGTCCTAAGTAGTGGCTAAGATCAGTATTGTATCTATAATTATAGAACTTTCTAATAATGCTTAGTAAATCTAACGTGGAATCAAGGAAATTTTCATTCTCAGTAGCTGTAAATGCACTCATTAATTTGTTATTACCTGGGGCCTTTGTTTGAATTTGTCCAAAGGCATAGTGTTTGGCCTTAGTTTAGAATTGTTTTCACTTTATAGCTCATTAATATATATTATCTACGCCATGTGATTAGAGAACATTAAATTGAAATTTTAAAAAAATTTATTGACTTTCTATCAGTTTAAGTTATAGAAAAAATAATATATTAAAACGTCGTTTAAAGAAAAAGGCAGAAATAATATTAAGAATGTTGTGAGATATAGAGTCAATTTCTTCATGATATGTTTATATATTGATCCACAAAATTACTTGTGATATAGGAAATTTATATCGTTTCGAACATAATTCGATGCGTTATTACAAAGCCCCTGAAATGAAGAACGACCAGAATAATTACGGGAAAGAGGTAGATATATGGGCTGCTGGTGCTATTTTATACCGGCTTCTGACCTGCAAACATTTAGTTCTTCACGCTACAGGTATATATATTCAATCTTTCTTTTTCTTTTTCTCTCTCTCTTTTCTCTTCTCCAATTAAAAAAATATACATAGGTTGAAAATTGGCTTGCTTCCTCTTTAATAAGACATACCTCAATCAAGGTTTATATTAAAAGAATATATAGGAGAAAACACAAATATGCACAACAACCTGGATAGTGGACACAACAGTCCACTATATTAGAATTTGTTAAAATGAAAACTGTATTAAATGACAGGTTGGGGTCAACCTAGAAAGAAAAGAAAAGGAAAAAAAAAAAGGAAGCTAAAATAGTAGAACGTACCCTATGTTGTAATTGTTAGAATACAAAAATTTGATGTTAATTCATCTTCCATCAATTTATTAAGCTATTATGGGAAATATATATGTCTTTGGATAATACTATTGGTTATATATTATAAAAATATATTTTTCTTTGGATAATACGATTGGTTATATATTATAATTGAATCCCATAAATAAGTATTGTGCAGATGATCAAAACGATCTTGATGATTGGATAAATGAATTGTCTAGCAAACCAGACGCTGCAAAGGATCTTCTGAAGAAAATGTTGAAGGTAGACCCCAAACAAAGAATTGCTGCTGCCGAAGCCCTTGGTAAGTGCATGTTGCATAGCAAAGCTAGAATTTTTTTTTTTTTTTTTTTATGTAGGCCACAATTGAAAAAATAAAATAAAAATATTTTTTTATTCAATATAAAGAAATATAGTTATGTATTTCGTTGATTAAGAGTATGTAAGATTAAAATTTTCTTATATATATAACAAGGACACAATTAAAATTTTAATAGGATAAAATCAAGATTCTAAAACTTAAATCATGGCATGTTCCCCAATACATATATATATATATTTATATATATATATAAATATATATATATATATGTATATATGTATGTATATGTATATATATATGCACGCGCGGGTGGAACTTAATTCTATTTGAACTTGTTATTTCAATTCAGAACATCCGTGGCTAAAGTTTGTTAGTGTGACGGTGCCGGACTTCGAACAATTCGTGAAATTGAGGACGTTTTCTTCAATGGTAGAGGTATATATATATATATCAACTGCTATATACATGCATATGTTTAACAATATTTTAATTGCTTCTCTAACTTAAAAACAATTGTTTAATTCTTAAAATAGTTCAGTTGTAATTAAATTATTCAGTTGTTAAAATCGAGTACATTTTAACTAAATGTTCTTAATTGGAAGCAAAACCACTTGTTTTATAGCACCACTAGTTAGAGAATATATATTCTTTTTTTGAAGTACCAGTTGGAATACATATGGTTGCGCTTGTCTAAATGTATTTACCTATGTATTTATTTACTTATTTTTTAAATGTTGCTACAATTTATGACAACTAAAATTGAATTTATAAATAGGTGTTGGCAAAATCATTGTCAGAAGAAGAAAACCAGCGCTTAAAACAGCTGCTGAACAACATGGATACATATGGAAATACAATGACATTGGAAGAATTGAAAATTGGATTATCCCCACTATCTTCTACACTTTCTGAATCACAGATGAAGGAGCTTAATGATGCTGTGAGTACTATATATATATATATATATATATATATAACGCAAGCTACCTCACTTCATTTTGCTTTGTTGTATAAAATTAGAACACCTTTTTTTTTCTTTCTTTCTTTTCCATATTTTTTCTTCCTTTTCATCATATAGAATTAATCTGTTCACATTTGTAATTTTCTTGATGTACTAAATGAGAATTATTTATTTTCTTTCTCTCTTGCCAGGTCGATTATTTTTTCACTTTTCCAGGTGTTACTCAAATCATGCATCGTCATCAACTTGAGAACGAAAACATTCACAAGGCTTTCCAATTCTTCGACAAAGATGGTGACGGGTAATTTATTTCGAATATATATTTGAAAACTTGATCATAATCAATCAATATCACAATCCATTACTATTATTGATTGATCTTGATCATCTTGATTGAATACGTGATTACTTGATTTGTTTTATATCATGTGCTAGGCTCATCACACGAGATGATTTAGGACAAGCTATGTCGCCGTATCGCATCGGCGGTGAAGCTGCTATAAATGAAATCATTAATGACGTAGATACTAAAAAGGTAATCAAATTATTACCATACACCTTGTTTGAATCCTAAATCATCCCTTTTAATCTTTTTTTTTTTTTTTGAGATTTCAGCATTGTTAGTCTTGTAATTATCCCATGATCAATTTATTACACTTAATGTGCTTGTTTCTACAAAATTTGAAAGTTAATTATGCACACGCAATGGACATAAGTTAGTCGAATAAATTTCATGAATCGGTCATTATGGTTAGTAAAAAGCCATAAAAAATACAAGGACGAATTTGTCTAAGCCAAAAATTAGGGATAATTGAGAACGCTAATAACACATGAACTAACAAAGGCAGAAACTCTTATTGTTTCCTACAAGATTTGATGTACTAATTTTCTTTGGTTCCATTGTGCAGGACGGGAAGATCAACTACAGCGAGTTCGAAGCCATCATAAAGGAAGAAATGCATGAGTACAATGAGAAACAAAGAAAACTAAAGTTCTAGAAGATCGTTTACATATATATAAAATTCCAAGTTCCATGCAACCAAACTAATGCGTGTTGTTTATCCAATATATATATATATATGCGTGCTGTTTGAAAATTTCATATAGAAATTATGAAAGAAATATCAAGGAAGCCGAACCATATTTACTTCAGTTACTGAAAATTT
Source organism: Ficus hispida (assembly GCA_025413025.1). NCBI lineage: Eukaryota > Viridiplantae > Streptophyta > Magnoliopsida > Rosales > Moraceae > Ficus > Ficus hispida. The sequence continues at coordinate 331,175 of CM046363.1, read as the reverse complement.
AAACTAAATATTTGTATTTGTCTCCATCAACGTCCCAAAGGTTATGCCTATTTACTATATATATATATATTTGTTGTATGGGATAAAAGCGAAAAAAAAAAATTCACCTAATAATAATGTGGTCACTACGTGATGATGACATGACTACTATAAATCTGTCGTGTGAGAAGGAGAGAAGACATGATTAAAAGAGTCATTGACTATTTTAAAGAGTAGTAGAGATATATCTGTCTTTTGCATTCAGTTTATTAATATAACTAGAGTGTCTGATTTTCAGTCATTTTGGTCATTGAAGAGGCCGTGCCAATATATAAATAATCTCGTTTGGTAACGCGAACTGGTGAAAAAAAAACTACTAATCTCATCTTACATGTGCTTGTGAATATACAAATCCACTCGAGGATAAATGGGACCTACCATGTCCCCCGCGCGACAACTATTACGGGGTAGTACTTGGCTGCTCGGTGTCATTACACTTACAGGGGTAGGCCAGGCTGCCAGGCAGATCTGTAGGTCATGTTGGTCTGCCTAGCACTATTACTAGGACGATTCGCCGAGCAAGGTACCAGTCGTGTAGGGAAGGATCCTTCCAGCAGGGAGATGTTCGTGGGACCATTCCCTCAGAATCTAAGACCAACCGTTGAAGAGCATCCCTGATCTTCCTACCAGAATCTATATTAATGGAGAGGTCAAAACTATACATTTCAAAACATCGAGTAGTATAACTAAACCTTTAAAACTGATATCGGTGATCAAAGTAAGACAAGCAAAAATATTATTGAGAGACCATTTGTCAATTAATTTTCTCGTATCTATACATATGTATAAATTATATATATATTTTTATAAATAGGCTATCTCTTCCCAAAAAAAGAAAAAAAGAAAGAAAGAAAGAAAAAGAAAAAAATGACGAAAAAGGAAAAGATAATTATAACCTTTGGAACTTACACTGCTACCCAAACTTACACTCTATTTGGAACTACAGTACTTTTGTTTAATTTTTATTTTATTACTAGTTGAAATCAGGTGCTTTCCTTGTATGTAGCGCATACATATTAATTATTAAATATTTAATTTAGAATATAAATATTAAAAAATTTACAATATAAATATTAAAAAATTTACAATAATATAATATTTTTTTGACACATATATGTCAGACCATCACAAAAAAAAAAAAAAAAAGAAAGTAAGTATATATTTAACAGACATATTTGATTAAGAAAGTAAGTCTATTAAAAAAAAGATTAAAAAGTTGAAGGGAAAAAAATGAAAAGTATAGAAGAGAGTAACAAATCAAGAAAGAGTTAAAAAAAAAAGAAAAAAAGAAAGAAAGAAAGACATCATCACAAAAAGACAAAATAACTTAATCAAAATTTTAAATAATATTTTTACGACATCTCACTCTTTTAATATAGTTACTAGTTATATGTGCCGGCGAAACATGTGTGGATTTAGTTTGTTATATATATATATATATATATATATATATCTTATGTTTTAAGTTTTTTTTATTTAAAAAGAATGTAGATGTAAAATTTTTAAATAAAATGAGCAAATCAAAATTATTTTGCATCATTATTAGTTTTTACTTATTTTTTAAAATAATTTTAAATTTTTAAATACATTCTGTTTTGCAGTGTACAAAAGTAGGTTGGTTTCAGAAATCCATCATTATTAGTCATATATTCTTCTCCACCCCACATTCAGGCTGTTTCTTTTTCTTTTCTTTCCCCCTTTAATTCTGTAGTGTAACAAAAGAAAAGAACACTAATAACATCATGCTTTTCTTTTTCTTTTTCCTTTTTTTTTTTTTTTTTCGTTTTCGCTTTTTTTATTTTATTATTATTTTTTTCGTTTTATTTTCCTTTTCTTCTGTCGTTTAAAAGCAAGATACTGAACTCCAACTTAACAGCAAGTTACTTTAAGGAATTTGACTTCAACGCAACCCACAGGAGAAAATAGCGATGTCGTCTCCTTCTTTCGTTTATTTGATTACGATCTGTTCCACTGTATAGAGTCGTGTTCTAAGGTTTTGATGGACGTTTCATGGAATTAATTTTTGCTAGTGATCGATCTCATACAGATCAATCAAGTACTATTTTGATCACCTTAGCATCTGTTGGTAATTATCTACCCGTTAATCAAGTAATGGAAGAAGTCAATGCAGTCACAAGACTTTTTTTTATAGGTCAGATTAAGGAAGCAAAATTGGCATTCATATACCGATCAAATCGAGAAAACAATATAATAATAAATATCAAAATAATACAAAACCATCTCCAAATATGGTAAGAGAAATTGATAAGGTTTGGAATCCTAAAAACGTCAAGTAAGGAAATTATGCACTTGTTTTGAAAGAATTATTGGAGATTACGGAGGTTTAAAAGGTCTTAGGATAAATCGGAGGAACTCAATAATTTGTGAAAAGATATAATCATTTATACTACAAAGAAAAATGCCTATAAATTTTATGTTTGAAAAGGAAATGATTTTAAAATGTAGAGACGACACTAGTTTTTGATTAGATTCGTCTACCTTCTCTAAAGGGCTGCTTTTTTTTTCTTTTTTTTTTAATCCTTTCACCTTTTGTTTTGTTTGCCATTGAGATTAGATCTGAATTTTTATTTATTTTTTTCTTTTCGTTTTCATAAATTTAAGTGGGGGATTTTAGTTTCTCCTCCCTATTTATTAAAAAAAAAAAAAAAAAAAAGTCTAGTGGTCAATCTGCAACATATCAATCTGTTTACCACATGCGTCGTGCTTGTTAAGGCTATGCATATGGAGCAAAGGAGTCGTCCTTACTCTAATAGAGATTCATGGTGCTTAATATATTGTCATACATATGTGGTTAATTTCTTCCGAACCCATTGACCCAAGAGAGAGCACGGAAAGATTTACCCATCCAAACTCAAATTTTTCAACTCAATTTTTGTCTTTTTCTGAAAAAGTTTTTTGTCTTTTCTGAAAAAGTCAACAAAAATTACTATTAAAATTTAAAAATCTTAACTCAAACTCAAACTCAAACACCAAACACCCCCTAAGATCTACATTTTCTTGTTTACTATAATTATATTACATAATTTTTCTTCCCGTTTTGGTGCTCTCTCTTACATATCAAACAAACTTCAGGAACGAAAAATTGTGCTGTGATATAATAGAATGTAAAAATGTTAAAGGACACAAAATAATAATAGGAAAAAAAAACTAATACATTGATTCACGCAAACAATGATAGTATCCGGCATCAAATAACAAAAAACATACATCGAGCTAGATTTCAAGATTCAAAAACAAATTGGAAAATAAAAATATAGGAGTATATATATATATATATATATATATATATGGAAAGAACACAAGACCACTATATTTTGAATCGATCATCGCCTGCGATTTTCCACTCAAGAATTGAAGCCTCCTTCAAGCACTTGTTGGCAAAGTTTGATTTTGCTGAAGACTTGTATCTCTTCAACTCAACTTCTTGCTCCGCAATCTTCTCCTTTAGCTTTGATATCTTTACTTCGAGTTCTATAATCTCTTGCTTTCCGTTCTCAATCTCTCGAGTTAGTGTTGTTGGTGTTTCACTTGCAAACCTACTTACTTGTAGACCAAAGTAAGCAAGTGAGACTTGTCTTAGACGTTGAAACACGAAACTAATTCGAAAGCCTAAACGTTTAAGAAACATCGCGTGGCAATACCAATCTCTAAGAAGTTCTTCTCTAACGTCTCCAACCCTAATTTTGCTCATGCTATTTATGAGATGACACAGAAAGCTAAAGGAAAGGCTCTTCATTTCTGACGTCAAAATTTGGAAATTGCCAGGGCTAGTCTAACTTGTTCTTCAAGACCACATTGAAAAAGCATTCCAAGGACCGGAGCCAACGTCCACGGTACCATATAATCTGCAATTTTCACCATTTGCACATCTAAGTTCTTAGCATGTAATTGCAACCTCTTTTGTTTGAAAAACAATTTAATCCTTGTCGTGATCCTTCTAAAATCTCTACCATCAACATCTTCACTTTCCTCCTCTTCACTATTATGGAACACATCGCTATAAAAGGAATCTTGAAGGTTTGGAGACATGGAATTACTTGTACCCTCATAATTGATACCCGCTTCGAAATGTTGTGCAAGTAATCTTTGCTCTTCTTCTTTCAAATTGCTTATCATTTGACTTAAGGTCGGTAAGGGTTCGCCAAATTTGTGTTCTTGCATGATCTCCAATGTGTCAGTCTGGGATGTTGAAAGCGCTCGCTCGTTGATAATCCTGAGGTTTGCAACACCATAATCTCCATTCATACCCGTGAAACCTACAATGCATGCGTGTGAGAGACACGAGATCAGTATACGAGCAAATGAGCAAGTCTAAAAATACTACCCACTTATTAAACTCTACATACATAAGAAATATATACAGCCCCTTTGATATTTATAATTCAAAAATATTATTCAATTTCGTTGTCGTAATCCATATCTGAATATAGCTTCAGTGGCATAATTTGTTAAGCAGAATTTATGAAATTTCCAAATTAGATCATGTAAAAAAAAAAAAAAAAAAAATAGTGATGAAGGCGCTAAGAGTAAAAGTTGGAGTAGTAAAACGCCAATAAATAATAACAATGCAAATTCTAAGTAATGGTACCACGTACTTCCAAATAAAATCAGATCATATGCATCAGAATCTGCAAACAATGAACAAAACTAATACATAAAAAAAAAAAAAAAACGTTAACAATACTCCAGATAATGCATGTACGTGAGCAATTATCGGCATTCTGCACAAAAATAAACACAAAGTCGCGGATCCCTTTTTCACAAACGTCACAATAGATCACCTGAACTTCCAAACGAATCGACAAGAGTAAGACGGTGTATGTGGAACTCATGCTTAATGATAGGTGGCAACGGTCCGCAAAGTAGATGCACATTGAAATCACACTTCTCACACGGAATATGAAGGATTTAGTTTCACTAAGTTCATTAGAGACCACCAATTGTTTACAGTAGCTGTCATATGCATTGCACTCGTGAAGCGGAGAAGAAGAGTTTTCGATGAAAAAGAGAGGGTGATGATGACCTTCATACTCAATTATTGAGAACAAACTCGGGGTTTTGTTGGGGTCAATCGCTAGAGACACAGCTATTGTTCTAAAACATTTTGATGGTGTGAGATCACTCATGTGTATGATCTCATTCGATGGCTCGGGGACGAGTGCTCTCAAACAAAGGCGTACTTTGGACTGACCAACCATTTTTCCTTATGAAATTTCTCTTACGACTAATGACTCAAATCAACAAGTAACTATACATTCAAAGGTAAAACCAGTTATCGCACAAATTTTTGGAGTAAAAGGTGGTCGAGGGAGAGAGATGATAAGAGGATCGACATTCTCTTATTCTTCTAGTGGAAAAGAAACAAATAAAAAAAGAAAAGCAAAGAACAATCTGAAAAAGAAGAATAAAGAAGAAAAAAAAAAAAAAGGAAAAGAAAGAAAGAAAGAAAAGAACAATTTGAAGTAGGAAGAAAAAAAAAGAAGAAGAAACTTCTACAGAAGTTTTTATCAAGTTTAAGAACTGTATTTGCTGACATCCTAGAACTCCGTTTTCTTTTAAAATTGATTCGCACGGAAGAAGAGATAAAGCAAAACTTCACCAATCTCTAATTTAAATATTGCAACATCGGTCATCATTATATCAGGATGAGTCGGAATTTAAATATGTAACAGGATCCGAGTGTAAAAAGTTCTTGAAGAACAATTACGTAGCTTCTAGAATACATTTGGAATAAAAATAAACTGATTATTTTATGAAAAGAAGACAAGATTAATGGCTTCAATTCATATATGTTTGAATTTAAAATTACATATTTAGAGAGAGGATAAATTATATAAATTCCACCGAAATTTTAGCGCTACAACAAGAAGCCTTGAAGTGGACTCATATGAACTAAGAGTTAATTCAATCGTTCAATAGTGCTAAGAAAGAAATGGAAACTGTGGTTGCAAATAATTGTGATAAATTGGTGGATCTGGATAAATTGAGGAAAAAAAGTTTAATAGAGAGCCTAGAAAGAAAACGCCATCTCCCAACTTAAAACTCGTAGTGAGAAGGGTCTTAAAGAAGATGAGAAAATCTAAATGTATTTTTTCTTGAGTTGCTTCTTTACTGTCTTTTTATTATTGCTTATTATTATTATTATTTTAAATTTTTAGAACTCAGTAGACCTCATATGCGAGGCCGCAGATCTCCCCACAACCCATTAAGATCTCACCGTGGTTTGACGACAGTGCTGGTTGGAGTATTGGAACAACGGCGAGGAAGCGACCATTGTGGAAATAGGAAAAAAAGAGGGAGGGAGGGAGAGAATAAGTATTCATTTGATTCGACGGTTGGAGTTGAAATTTTTAAATTAAAATTGATTGACTTTTTAAAAACTAGTTATAATTTTAATTGACTTTTAAAAAAAAGACAAAAAAACTAAGATGAAAAATTTGAATTGAAATTATAATACCAAACAAGTGCTAAGTAAAATCTACGTGACATTTGAAATTTAATAAAAAAAACATAGGGGTAAAGTTATCCAAAAAAGACAGATTTGGTAAGAAAATTTTGCCACCTTGGCAAAAATCGACCCACTAATTTCGTGGCATCCACTCAATGCGTGAATTTCAGTGTATTCTTTTCTTCAAGATGATTGTTTGGCATCTGATGTTTCCTTTCTAGAGTCAATTTAAGAATTGCTTCACTTCCCTCTTTATCTCTCTCTTCCTCTGCTTTTCGTTTTTCTTTTTCTTTTTTTCTTTTTCACTTTTTCTTTCATTTACTCACTTTTATGGAGACAATTATTTCATTTTATCTTCTTCCTTTTGCGCTTTTTTTTTTTAAAATATAAATGTGCAGATTAATTATTGATCTCTCTTTTTAATCAGTCTCCCACAAATTCTGTTTAATGATATTTTAGAAAAAAAAAAGTCAAATTGTCTTTAATAAAGAAAGTTTTTTTTGGTGAATAAAAAAATTCAGGGGTGACCCCATCATTTTCAAGTTTTCAACCTCACAGACAGGAACCCCTTTCCCTAGGTATGGTAAGGAGACATGTTCTTTATACTAGTGTCTCTCTATCGGTCATCCAGGGTCTACTCTGCCATCACCAAACTATACTTCAACAGTTGAAGCTGGAGCGAAGCCTAAGAGAAAGCAAATGATAATTGAATCCGGGTAGACGAAGGGGAGAAGCCTAGCAAAAGTACCCACCATTGCCAACCCATCCACCCCTGTAGGTGGCATAGAAGCTCTAAGCAAACATTTCTTTTTATTTCTTTTTCTTTTTAAAAAGAGCACCTAAATAGTGTTTATTGAAATTAAAAAAAACACCTTGTCCATCGAGCAATTTATTTTAAAGATAGAGTATATTTATAATAAATAATTTATTTACAAAGTAGTTATCTCTACTATTAAGTGAACATAGTATTATGAATTCAAATATTGTAAAGGATTATTTCTAAGTAGGTTATGATAAGTGATTAAGCCTTTGTAAACCCTAAGACACTCTTTAGAGACCACGGTCTTGTGTCATTATTCGATGTAGTGAAAACCCCCAACGCCAAGAGGATATCACCGTACGTTTAATGACTAGCAATTCATATGTTTGAATTTTTAAGGATACATACAAAGGATAAATTTTGTAAATTCCCTCAAACTTTAAGCACTATATATAACTATGTGCCTTTGAATTTTTTTTAATATCATCCCTATCCTCTCAAACTTTAAAATTATAACATCTGTTTATATTTTAAGCCCTATACATCCAAGGGAAGAAATGCTCTATATATAGGAGATGAATGTGATAATACAATTTTGGACGGATTTAGAAGACAAAGACTCTTATGAGTATAGAGCCTTGAAATGGACTATGAACTAAGAATAAATATATTGTATAATTGCTCAGAAAAAAAGTGGAAATTGTGACTTCAGGTACTTGGTATAAATTGGTAAATCTGGATATCTTAAGGAAAAAGTTTAACAAAAGTCTGAAAGAAAAAAACCGTCTCGTTGTGGAAAGAGTTTTAATTTGAGAAAGTCTAAATGTCTTTCTCTTATTAGGTTGCCTTTTTACTCTTTTTGTTATTTTTTTTTAATGTTATTTTTCATTTAGAGTCATCAAGATCTCACTGGACCTCCGACACGCGACCACAGATTTCCCACGAGCGGAGGAGATCTCATTGGACCTCCTACGTGTGGCCGCAGATCTCCCCACACCCCACTAGCTAGGACCTCATCAGGGACGACAGTGTGTTGGTTGGACATGAGCAACTGCGAGGATGCGACGGCTATGGAAAACTAAGAGGAAGAAAGAGAGAGAGAGAGAGGCCAAAGAGAAGGAAGAGAAAAAGTGAAATTCCTATCACGTTGAAGTTTAGAAAAACCATGGCATCCCCGTGAAAATATGATTGTATGGTTAGGTTTCAAGCCTTTCCAAAATTTCAGTGTATTCTTTTCTTCAAGACTAGCTTGTATAAGTGCATTGTACGCATTATATACATATTATAGCAATTAATATTGTAGATTTTATAATTAATATAGATTTATAAGTACTATCAAATATCTTTAGTTTAGTACAAATGTACGAATCAAAAGTTGAAATAATTAATAACTAAAATTTTTCTAGTGAGTTTTCCTAAAAAAAGCAGTTCTAAACATCTCATAATCTCTTCGCGGAAGAGCAAAACAATAACCATCACATTTTTTGTGAGAAAATATCAATTTCCTCTAATTCTCTGCACGTACATGTTTTAAAAGTATTCTCTATGCTTGTGTGCGTGAGAGAATTATATCAAACAAAAATGTTTGTGTCACTATATTTTTGCCTAGAGAGAAACAAGCACTAGTACAAAAAGAGGATACCACGACCGTTTTTAACCGTCGTGGTATCTTTTCTACGACGGTTTTCTAACCGTCGTGGTATCCAGAGTCGTGGAATCTATTTGGATTATATGACGGTCTTTTAACCGTCTGAAATAGACAAAACTGACATCAAATGATGGGTAGATGGTAACTTTCCACGACGGTTTTTTTTCCTTAAAACGGTCGTGATAGGTTAACCTACCACGACGGTTTTTTTAAAAAATTTTTTTACCCAATTCATGTGATTTCCCACGGTGGTAAATACCGTGTGCTATCCATTGTAGAGCTCAGATTAAAAAAATAGCTAATTTTCAATTGATTTTGTGTCACAATGTATAACAATTATACAAAAACATCACTACATTACAAAATTATAGATTATCTTTAACTACATTGGATGAACCGCATTACATAATTAGCCCACTCTTGCCTTACTAAACTCATGTCAATTGGTATAAAAATCCTTAGTTTAAATAAGGCTAGTCCATTGAGAGTCAAGGTTATCTCTCGCATATAGCTAAAACAAAATAACCGCACTCACATAACCTTCTTGTAGCGGACACCGAACAATATTAATCAACATTCATCAGGATTGAATCTAGGTGAATTTGTTCATCGTGGTTTTCTATTTGGAACTCGTTGCGCATCCTCCTTATCTTTTGATATTTTAATTAATCTACAACAACTCCGCACCCAAACACGTAAAAAATGTTCAAAATGTGATAATAAATCATTCTATAATTATGTCACCCAAATGGTCGAAAAAAATCACACAAAATCATACTTGTGTAATTGTAAATCAATCTAAACAAAATCTTAACATAATTATGTAAAAAAATACACAATCTAGTCAAACGGGCATTTTGTCGAACATGTAATATGCAAAAGCATAAATCACAAAATCAACACTTTTTTCCTGGATAACAATCTAAATCTAATCCTCACCTAAATAATTTAAATAATTGATACGATAAGTAATGATATATTAATATAAATTTATAATGTCCGTTGCATACATAAATGTGTTAGGTTATTTATTCATTCATTTATTTATTTGTGTTAAGGTTTTAATGTCCTTGTTTCTATAAAGTTTTGGAAGTCATCAGGTGATGGACAAATGTCAATCCCTTAAATTTCATAATTAAGTCGGTCACTAATGTTCTTACCTCCTCTACGTTCTTGACAACCCATCTTTGTCTCAGTAGAATTTTTCAGGGGTGTGTTTCGGTCCTCTTCTCCATTATTTAGAAAAAGTGAGCCACCGGTTCACATACAAGATAGTATCATTACTGCCTAGACAATTAGACACCGAAGGGACTAAAAGCGATCAAAGATGCAAGCACGAATTTGTCTAAACCAAAAATTATGGATAAATGAGAATGCTAGTAACTCATGGACTGACAATGGCAAAAACTCTTGTCGTTTATTCCTCTAATGTATTTACTTTTCTGTCAACGTTATGGTGGATTCTCTACAAGATTTGACACTTTTTTCATTGGTTCCATTTCGCAGGACGGAAGATCAACTACAATATATGAGTTCGTAGTCATGATAAAAGAAGAAATGCAAGAGTACGATGAGAAAGAAACAAACTTACCTATGTTGTTTGAAAATCTCACATATAGATTATGAAAGAATTATCAAGGAAGTCAATATATAGGCGCGCATATATATACAATGGTGAGAATGAATGAAGAGAAAACTAACATATTTCAATTAAGTTGACACCTACCGGAAACTAACCCATTCCATTCATATTATTTTATATTAAAGAAAATAATAGAATAATGTCAAAACTAAAATAAACAATATCCACTCATAAGGGACATTACCCGAACAATATCAAAGTGAACCACTAAAAGAACTGCCCCTACCTGGCAATATTGTGGCTTTATTTGGGGTTTACTAGTATAGTTAAGTTTCAAGCCCCCACCAAAACTTTTAGTGTATATAAATAGAAAATGTTTATTTTGGCTTTTCTTCAGGATGATGGTTTGGCATCGGATGTTTCTTTCTCTTGGAGTACCCAAAACGATACCAAAACCATGTAGATAGGAATGTAATTAATTTAATCAATTTTCACCCCTCTCTCTCCCACCCCCATTCACTAACTTTTCTAGAAAAAAAATTGTTTCACTTAATTTTTTTCTTTATCATGCGAATTAATTTATTGATTTTTTTTTCAGTCTCCCATAAGTGTCTTTAATAAAAAAAATTAGAAAACATAGAAGCTGAAGCAATAGTTTAGACATATATATAAGTAGTTTTTTAAATGATTGAAAACTGAATAACACACGAATACATCTATATGTATTGTTTAAATATTAAAGAGTTTTTTTGAACAGTTACAACAAAAGATGAATAGATTCTGAATAATTAAAGTTACCTTGAATAGTTGCAACTAAAAGATAAATAGATAGATAAATAGACTATTAATGATTAAAACCTTTTATAAAATAGAATTGCCTTAAACGGCTACAACTGAAAGGTTAATAGATTGAGTATGTTTAGCACCTTTTATAAAATAGACTCCTTTGATTAGCACCTGCTCGCACGAAGAGGTTTTGACATTGTTGCTAACACACTCAACATATTTCTCTAACGGCACCTGCAAAAGACTAAAGAATAGGACTTTTAGAAACAATTCAACAGGGAGTGAAAACGACAACCCATAATTAACAGTACATCACCCTCACCCATTTTTTCAGTATTATTAGGATTCGGATTAGGATGATGATTTGGCATCTATCATGTTTCTTTTTTGGAGTCACCAACTATGCCAAAGTAGAGGAATGCATTTAATTAATTCACTGCCTTCTTTATCTCTATCTTCCTCTGCTTTTCTTTTTTACTTTTTCTCTCATTCATTCACTTTTGCAGAGACAATTCTTTCGTTTTATCTTTTCTTTAACATGAAGATTAGTTGATCTCTCTTTTTTATCAGTCTCCCATAATAAGTTGTCTTTAACAAAGTTTCAAGGAACAAATAAATTGTCTTTGATAAAGAAAGTTGCAAACTAGAAGCTCTATGCTAATACTTTATTTTTTCTTTTACTTTTTGAAAGAGCTAAATAGGAATTTCTTAGAACTCAAAAAAGTAAAGAACAGATTTTAAAATACTTTAAATAGATAGCATATTTACTAGATAATTTGTTAACGATAAATAAATGATTTATCTACTAAACTATTTTCATGATATATGTTAATCTTTTAAATCCTACTATTTATTTCAAATATGTTTAAAAAATAACATAAATGCTACGTTTTTTAACAAAAAATGTGAGCAAATATGTTAAACATATAAAATAGCAGTCATATTTCTCTTTAAATTTTATAAAGGGATTCCTGTAATGTGGAATTTTCCGCATTGTTTTTTTTTCCCAAATAAAATTCAAATAATTCAAAAATATGTATCCTAAGAATACTGGGTTAGATTTGCCAAAATCACAAATATATGAACGAAATTGTAATATTCCTTATGTGTAGTTCTAAGCAAAAGTTTAGACATATATAACGTAGCAGCCCTCTTTTTCGTTTAATTTTGTAAAGTGATTACTGTAGTATATGTGTAGTTCATCGGTGAAAGGGTAAATTAGCACTTAACTTTATGTTTAATCTCTTTATTTAAGGTATTAAATGAAATCCGAAAGTGTATGGATGAAATATTATATTGTAGTATTGGAAGTTTTGCGTTCCCTCGATTTAAACCTATCAATGGAGATTAAGGCTCTCTTGAATGCGTTTAAGGGTTCGTTTGGTATTTGAGTTGAATTTGAGATAACCATGACATCCCCGTGAAAATATGATGGTATGGTTAAGTTTCAAGCCCTTCCAAAATTTCAGTGTATTCTTTTCTTCAAGATGATTGTTTGTATTAGGTATGTGACTCAAATTAGTTTTTGAGTTTGGGAAAGTTGTTATTACTATGTCCCATTGAGAGCCTACAAATATGTGTGTTATGTTTTGAGAGTGTGTGTGTTTAGAAAAATAAAGAGAGTGTGTGCCTCCTTTTGAGAGAAAGTGAGAAGAGAGATCGACAAAGAGTGTAAGGGGATTTGGGTAGAGAGAGTTTATTGAGTGTGTAACTCTAAAAGTGTTAGTGAATTTATTGTCTCTCCCGTAGACATAGGCAATTTTGCGAACTACGTAAATTTTTTTGTCTTCTCTTTATTTTTGTTTTAGTTTTTTTTTTTTTTTTCAGGAAAATGGGTATTTTCCCCAACAGTTTGGCACCTTGCAGTTGTCTTTTTTGGAGTCCCCAACTATGCCAAAGTAGAGGAATGGAATCAATTTAATTTATTCACTACCTTCTTTATCACTCTGACCCTCTGCTTTTTTATTTTTTCCCCCTCTGATTCACTCACGTTTGCAGAGACAATCGTTTTATCTTTTTCTTTAACATGAGGATTAGTTAATCTCTCTCTTCTTTTTCTTTTCTCCTGTCTCCCATAAGTTGTCTTCAACAAAGTTTCAAAAAACAAATAAGTTGTCTTTAATAAAGAAAGTTGGAACGTAGATGCTCTAGACAAATAGTTTCCTTTTTCTTTTACTTTTTGAAAGAGCTAAATAATAATGTTTTGAAACTCAGAGAAGTAAATTGCATATTTTAAAATATTTCAAACAAATATCATGTATACAAATAATTTATGTATGAAGTAGGTTTACCTTGTAAATTATTTTTGTGACAAATTATTTACTAGTAAGTACGCTATTTACCTCAAATGCTTCAAAATTACTTCAAATATTTTTTTATAAAATGACATATATGCTATAATTTTTGCTGAAGACTCTTATTAGCAAATATTTAAAACATATAACATACCAGTCATATTTCTCCTTCATTTTTGTAAAGTGATATTTGTAATGTAGAATTTGCTTTGACCCCAAAAAAAATAAAAAATAAAAATGTGTATCCTCTTTTTCCGAGAATACAGGGTTAGATGTGTCAAAATCACAAATATAGGAACGAAATAGTAATATTCCCTGTGTATTTGTTATATATATATATATATAGGAAATATCTCAAGTTCGATAGCCGGATAGATCCGGTAATTATAACATGTTATTTAGAGTTTTGTAAATATTAGTTGATTTTTATGTAACTTATCATTTAGAATTTTGTAACATAGTATCATTTAAAATTATTGATATAAAGGACACATATCATTGATAAATATTATACTGGAATCAATTATATTGTTACAATAACGTATAAAAACAATTACAAATGTCGTTTTATAAATACGTCGAATATATGAGAATATATCTATAATATATATATATATTTACATGCATTTTATCAATGAAGTTGTTGGAGTTGTAAAAGTAAAAAATTTGAGAGATGGGCATAATTGTATACATATATCTATATATATAATATATATGGCGGTAGTGTTGATCTAATTTCAGCATAATATAGAGTAGTCTTAGTCCAGTCCACCTGAAATTGTGTAATTGGTCTGATCGATCTCTTTTCTACTGCGGAATAATATCAGCCGTCGGATCAAAGAACGGATATCAGTCAGGTCCAAACAAGATTAGATTATACAGCGCGGTTAATTTCATCATGAGCACGTTAAGGTCTTCTAAGAAGGACGACGACATGAAGAAGAACATTTTTGGGCAGCCGTTTGTAACGTTGATGATTTTACCTCGATCTATAGCCTTGACGAAAAAATTGTTATAACAGACATGTTTGCACAGAGAAGGCAACGGGGATATTAATAGCGGACTTCGATGATATATGGAAATATTAAGGAGGATTGTTGAGATATGGGAGCATACGACGAAGAGCAAGAAGAAGCAACAAATATATTATCCCAACAACAACAACAACAACAGCATATTGGAATTCAAGGGTGCTTACGAGGACGACGACTATTTGTATGTCGTGATCGAGTTGTGCTTGAGGGATGACCTTACAAATCGCTAAATGACATTAATTCAGGGAAAGAATTAGAAGCGGCCTACCTTTTTGGCAGGTTAGTTTTGTGAATATTAATCTACTTAACGTAATTGTTACATATATATGCAGTAGAAAAAAAAAAAAACCATGAATTCGACTAGTTAAACAAGGTTTAGTTAGGACAACTTAATCTTAATTATAATATTAATTGCATACATATGGATTTTCTTTTTCTTTTTTTAACAGGTTTTGAATGCGGTTCATTCTTTTCATTCCATGGGAGTAATGCTTAGGACCTTCGGATGAAGTGATTTCTGGTTTCTGCGGCCTGAGGATAAGGGAGAGCTTCTTACTATTAAAGCTAGAATTCCCGACGATGCTGTATTCATGAACGAAGGTAAATAATTAGTTTCAGTTTTTCAATGTAATTAATTAACTCTGCATTTCCTAGCTAGCTTCAAATTTCAATGGGTCACATGAGTACGCGTTTTTTTTTTTTTTTTTTTTTGCATCCCAGCCAACTTAATTATGACGACATCATACATAACTTCGTTAGTCAAAAGACATAGGATTTATTAATATTCGACGTTAAAATATAGGAAACTAATGTCTATTTCATATTTTTCTTTTTGGGCAAATTTATTTATGATCACAAAAAATATGCATAAATATCCACCAAATTTAGTTGAAATGTATACCACGTTTGCCCATTTTATTACACAAATATATGAAATCAAATCTCCCCATACAAATATGACGTTAATCAAAGTACAATATTCATTGTATTTTGAGAAAAAAAAAAAAAAAGAAAACAACCCATTAACGGGTCAAATTTCTTAAAAATACCAAGATAGATTGCTCTCAATAGTAATATACATATAATATTAGCTTTAAATATATAACCAACTAAAAAACTTAAAGAAAAAACACACAAAATAAAAGATCATGCCATAGAGAGTGGGGTGATATAAAAATTAAATAAATAAATGAATAAAACAAAAGAGGAGAAGAGAACGTAAAGATATTTAACGTGGATATGTTTATATATTCAAGAGCTAGAATAAAAAAAAATTATCCACTAATAAGAGCGCTATAAATAAGGATTCATAATATATACAAATTAAATAGTTTATCCATATTAAAATCTAACTCTAAATAGTTTAATTAAATCTAAATCTAACTCTAACTCAACTTTACAATTCAACTAAATTCAAAATCTACATTTAATAACTGGTATGATCTATCTTTAGACCTGTCATTCGATCCATTGAACCCAAAGCTATGACAGCTATAAAGCTATTGGAGTTGCACCTCAATACTCTGTATTGGCTTTGGGAGAAAGAAATGAAGAAGAGTATGATATCCCCGTGTATCTAAATACTCTTTTTTTTTTTTAAATAGGAAATAGACTTCAAATAAAGGCAATACAGATACAATACTAACCCGTACGACCTCAAAGCAGGAAAATCATGACGCCGGATAACCAACTAATTCTACTTGTAAGTTTGAATGAAAGGTTGATTGGGAGTAAGCGTGTCCTAAATTCCAAAACTTGACGCCCAAATAGGTTTACAAAGGATCGAGCAGACAAGCATCTCTTTAATAAGATTATACAATCAATGAATAAAAATTCATCTGAGTGTAGTAGAGAAGCCTATTACACTAAGGCTCGTCTTGAAACCTGATCCCGACTCTTGTATCAAAACTCGATTTCAATCTCTGAAACCCTATCAGACTCAGATCCCGATATCCAAAACTTGACCCCGATCCCAACCCTGACCCATGTCCTCACTCTAACCCCTGTATTGAAATCCGATCATGATTCCTGTCCTGAAACCCAACTTCAACTTCTGTTTTGAAATCCATTATATTACATGTTTTAATATAATCATTTAAATTAAATTATACAATACGACCTAATACATTGATTTTTGTTGTATTAGATATCACCAGTCCATATTGTATTAATATTTGATTTTGTATTAAGTTATACAATACAAAATTAATATTGCCAAACATTATATTATTTTAAATAATATAGTACGAAGTGCTAATACCGTGTATCAAACATGTCCTTAGAAGACAATGTTTGTACTAAGTAGTGGTTAAGATCAGTATTGTTCTACAATTATAGAACTTTCTAATAATGCTTAGTAAATCTAACGTGGAATCAAGGAAATTTTCATTCCTTCAGTAGCTGTAAATGCACTCATTAATTTGTTATTACCTGGGCCTTGTTTGAATTTGTCCAAAGGCATAGTGTTTGGCCTTAGTTTAGAATTGTTTTCACTTTATAGCTCATTAATATATATTATCTACGCCATGTGATTAGAGAACATTAAATTGAAATTGAAAAAAAATTTATTGACTTTCTATCAGTTTAAGTTATAGAAACAATAATATATTAAAACGTGGTTTAAAGAAAAAGGCAGAAATAATATTAAGAATGTTGTGAGATATAGAGTCAATTTCTTCATGATATGTTTATATATTGATCCGCAAAATTACTTGTGATGTAGGAAATTTATACGACAGTTTGGAACATAATTCGATGCGTTATTACAAAGCCCCTGAAATGAAGAACGACCAGAATAATTACGGGAAAGAGGTAGATATATGGGCTGCTGGTGCTATTTTATACCGGCTTCTGACCTGCAAACATTTAGTTCTTCACGCTAGAGGTATATATATTCAATCTTTCTTTTTCTTTTTCTCTCTCTCTTTTCTCTTCTCCAACTAAAAAAATATACATAGGTTGAAAATTGGCTTGCTTCCTCTTTAATAAGACATACCTCAATCAAGGTTTATATTAAAAGAATATATAGGAGAAAACACAAATATACACAACAACTGGATAGTGGACACAACAGTCCACTATATTAGAAGAAAACTGTATTAAATGACAGGTTGGGGTCAACCTAGAAAGAAAAGAAAAGGAAAAAAAAAGGAAGCTAAAATAGTAGAACGTACCCTATGTTGTAATTGTTAGAATACAAAAATTTGATGTTAATTCATCTTCCATCAATTTATTAAGCTATTATGGGAAATATATATGTCTTTGGATAATACTATTGGTTATATATTATAAAAATATATTTTTCTTTGGATAATACGATTGGTTATATATTATAATTGAATCCCATAAATAAGTATTGTGCAGATGATCAAAACGATCTTGATGATTCGATAAATGAAGAATTGTCTAGCAAACCAGACGATGCAAAGGATCTTCTGAAGAAAATGTTGAAGGTAGACCCCAAACAAAGAATTACTGTTGCCGAAGCCCTTGGTAAGTGCATGTTGCATAGCAAAGCTAGAATTTTTTTTTTTTTTTTTATGTAGGCCACAATTGAAAAAATAAAACAAAAATATTTTTTTATTGAATATAAAGAAATATAGTTATGTATTTCGTTGATTAAGAGTATGTAAGATTAAAATTTCTTATATATATAACGAGGACACAATTAAAATTTTAATAGGATAAAATCAAGATTCTAAAACTTAAATCATGGCATGTTCCCCAATCATTATTGTCCGAGCGGAGCCAAAAAATTGATGTTAGTGGGGGGTTACTATTAAAAAACTAGAGATATATATTTTCTAAAACAAGAATATAATTATATATTTTAGTTATAAGTATAGGCGCAATGAATTATATATATATATATATATATATATGTATGGGCACATAACTAAATTCAACATAAATTCTAGAAATAAAAATTAAAATCTTAAAATTTGAGTGGGGGCGTAGTTGTAATTTTTGTTTTAAATGAAGACTCAACTAAAGTTTTAGAAAAATTATAAAGTTAAAAAAATCAATCTTTAATACCTCAAAAAAATCAAATTTTAAATCATTTGCACGTGGCTCTACCACTGTTTTTCTTAGTGATCAATGATATAAAACTTATGTTATGACTAATATAAACTCCATGTTTCGAAAATTTGAAATGTGATTGAGTTTTTAAGGTCCTCACTTTCATTAATTTTTATTGTTAAATGTTATAATAATCTTTTAATATTTTTCATGTTAGTAACGTTACAGATACATCCTGGGTTGTTGGAAAAATGAGTACAAGTGTTGTCATGAATCATGATAAAACGATTGGATTCAAGATATTTTGACTCCTGACATTAAGCGTGGGCACAAGATCCATTCTTCAATAAATCTAGTCCATCTAAAAAAAAATCGGATGTATCCAAATGACAATGGATCGGTTTTGAATGATATTATTATTCATCCAATTGGATTGGATTTTAATTTCTAAAATCCAATATTTAATATCCAATCCAATTCAATATGCTTCTATTATATAAAAATAATTATATACATCACACAAAATATATCTTTTTTGTTAAACAAGTTTCCTATTGTCTTTTTATATTTGGCCTTTCTTTAATGAATAGATCATCAATTTCGAATCTCTAAAATTATTGAATCTTGCACCATTTTTCTTTTTCGCACCAATTTTAAATCATCACTTTCTTTGCACCATCGAACACCCATTGGCCATCGTCCGTGGTCAAGCTCCAATCCCTCGTCATCTTCTCTTCTCTGTGTCCTCTTATCGTCAAGTCCACTGCCATATTATTGAACCCCCACATCTCCTATGTCTTAGAACTTTGGACTTAGGATATATTTTATTTTTCTCTACTATTATGTTTGATGATTTTGATTTATATATATATATACATATATATATATATATATATGAATGGACGATGGATGATTGAATTGGTGTCATTAAAATGTGATTTGTCATTTTGAGTAAGTTTAAGAAATTAGTAAGTTTTATAGTTAGTTCTTTAGTTCAAGTACAATCTAACAGATTTTGGACTGAATGATAAAATGCATTGGATTGGATTGATTGGGTTTGAAAAGATATGTTCATTATTGGATTGGATTATGGATGCTAAAAAAATATTAGTTTCGATCCAACGCCCACCCCAACCTGACATTTCAATTGGGTGGTACTAGATTAACGTTTATTTATGTGAGAGTGCATAACGTTTAACGGCGTTTAAGTAGACCTTGTTGTAAATACATGTGTGTTTGTGTGTATGCGCGAGCGTGTGGAACTTAATTCAAATTTGAACTTTTTTACTTCAATGCAGAACATCTCCGTGGCTAAAGTTTGTTAGTCTGACGGTGCCGGACTCCAAACAATTCTTGAAATTGAGGACATTTCCGTCTATGATAGAGGTATATTAACTGCTATATACCTGCATATGTCTAACAATATATTTTAATCGTTCCTATAATTCAAAAATTCCTAGTATAGTTGAGTTGTAAATTTTTTAGTTGTTAAAATCTAATATTGGCTTCTAGAAATTTTTTGACGTTCGACATTTTAACTAAATGTTCTTAATTGGAAGCAAAACCACTTGTTTTATAGTACTACCAGTCAGAGAATATTTATTATATATATATATATATATTTTAAGCATGCCAGTTAGAATAATATATATGGTTGCGCCTGTCTAAATGTCTTGACCTATGTATTTATTTATTTTTTTAAGTGTGACAATGAGTTATGGTAACTGAAAATTGAATTTATAAATAGGTGTTGGCAAAATCATTATCAGAAGAAGAAAACCAGTGCTTAAAACGGCTGCTGAACAACATGGATACATATGGAAATACAATGACATTAGAAGAATTGAAAATTGGATTATCCCCCCTATCTTCCACACTTTCTGAATCACAGATGAAGGAGCTTAACGATGCTGTAAGTACTATATATATGTATATGTATATAGAGCAAGCTAACTCACTCCTCTACTTCCCTTCGTTGTATAAAATTAACATTCTCTCTCTTTTTTTTTTTCCTTCCATATTTTATCTTCCTCTTCATCATATAGATTTAATCTGTTGACAGTCGTAATTTTCTTTTTCTTCATGTAATTTTCTTGATGTTTTAAATAAAATCATTTATTTTCTCTCTCTTGTCAGGTTGATGATATTTTTGCTCTTCCTGTTGTTACTAAAATTATGCATTGTCATCAACTTGAGAACGAAAATATTCACAAGGCTTTCCAATTCTTCGACAAAGATGGCGACGGGTAATTTATTAGTTCAATTTTATCTTGATCGTATCTTGATTGAATACGTGACCCATGGACAACTTTATTTGTTTTATGCCGTGTGCTAGGTTCATCACGCGCAACTTTATTTGTTTTATGCCGTGTGCTAGGTTCATCACGCGAGATGATCTAGGACAAGCTATGTTGCCGTATCGTATCGCGAGTGAAGCTGCTATAAACGAAATCATTGACGACGTAGATACTAGCAAGGTAATCAAATTATTACCATATTATCTCTTTGAATCCTACCATCCCTTTTAATCTTTTTTTTTTTTTTTTCTTTTTGAGATTTCAGCATTGTTAGTTTTGGAATCATCCCATGAATTTTTTTATTATACTTAATGTGCTTGTTTCTACAAAATTTTGAAAGTTAATTATCACACGCAATTGACATATGTTAGTCTGTTAAATTTCTTGAATCGGTCATTTAGGTTAAGTATTAGGTACTAAAAGCCGTCAAAAATACAAGGACGGATTTTTCTAAAACAAAAATTATTAGGGATAAATGAGAATACTAATAACTCGTGAACTAATAACAAAAGCAAATACTCTCACCAAAAATGATGAAAGGAAATACTATAGTTTCTTCTGATGTATATTTTTCTTGCAACATGGCAGTTTCCCTACAAGATTTGACGTACAAATTTTCATTATTGGTTCCATTATGCAGGACGGGAAGATCAACTATAGCGAGTTCAAAGCCATGATAAAAGAAGAAATGCGAGAGTATGCTGAGAAACAAAGAAAACTAGAGTTCTAGAATATTATTTTCATTTATAATTCCGAGTTCCATGCAACCAAACTTATGCGTGTTGTTTGAAAATTATATATTTTTAAAGTATCAAGGAAGCCATACCATATATATTACGTAATTACGACTTCAATTATTAGAAATATTAACTAAATGGTTGTATTAATCTCCATCAACGTCCCAATGGTTATGCTATTTATGGTCCTTTTGGAGACACATTTATTTCATATTATATTCGATTGTGATATATGAAATACAATACAAGTTTGGATGTCTTTTTTTACATTGTAATCATATATAATGTGTGTTTTGATTGTTTTCTATTATTCTAATATGAGAGAAAGTGTATGTGATGTGATTGATATAAAAAAAAAAGTGAATAGATGAATAGTAAATTAAATGGATATATTATTTAAATATATTTATATTGGAATAGAAACATGAGAAACTCAAATACATATATTAAATTGTATGAAAATATAATATAAAGTGGATGTGTCTTTCAAACATACCGTTACTTTTTACATATATGTCTTTTGCATCCAGTTGAGTTGTCCTATTTTCAGTAATTCTTAATTAAATATTTATATTCATTGAAGAGGTCGTGTCATTGTATGAATAATCTCACTTGATGACACTTGGAGAAGAAACTATAAATTATGTAGTCATCTCACATGTACTCGTTAATAGAAATATCTATGAGATTGATTTGCCTACAACAAATTTGTCACCCAAGTGCGAAACACATTTAGAAGACTATGTTTGTCCTAACTAGTGGTCAAGAACAGTATTATTTTTTCTATAATTATATAAATTTCTAATTATGCTTAGCAAAATCTAACATGCAATCAAAGAAATTGTCATACGTTTCAGTAGTTGTGTAATGCACTCATTAATTTGTTTATTCCTCGGGCGTTGATTTGAATTTGGTCCAAAAGCTTAGTGTGCCTTGGCCTTAGTTTAGAATTGTTCTCTCTTTATAGCTCGCTAATAAAATTACACGTGATTAGAGAACATTAAATTAATTGAGAAAAAAAAAAGTTATTGATGGTTTACCTTCTATTGGTATAAACTATCGGTTTAAGTTATAGAAACAAATTATATATGAAAATGTCATTTAAAGAAAAAGGCAGAAATAATATTAAGAATTTGTGAGATATAGAGTAAATTTCTTCATGATAAAATTACTTGTGATAGGAAATGTGCACGATAGTTTGGTATGTTATAGTACATATAATAAAGCCCCTTAAAAAAACAAAAAATAAAAAATAAAACAAAAAACAAAAAATAAAAAATCTCCAAAAATCTCCATTTGGTGTTCTAATTTGGTAGGATAATTAACCCATATTATTTCATCTTCTCAACATAAGCTACTATTTGTATTATTAAAAACAGGTTTGCCCGTTTACTTTATTATTATTATTTTTTAATCCTTTTTGGTTTGATGATACTTTATTTGTTAAATTTTCAAATAATCTTTTAATATTTTGATATTAACAATGTTACAGGTTCGTCCTCTATTATTTCAAAAATTAAAACAAAGCGATATATATCATTATAAAACAAAAGGATTCGAAATAGTTTGTGTCCTGATATTTCAATTAACGTTGATTTCATCTGAGTGAGTGTTGGTATTATTAATGTTTATGTATATGTGAGTATATAAAGTTTTACAGCGACTCGTTTCAGTAGATCTTGTTTTAATATTTGTATTTGTAAATTTTTTACACTAATTCGATTTGAACTTTGTATTTCTCCAAAGAGCATCCATGGTTCAACTCTGTTAAAGTGATCATGTGGAGATTTTCTTTTATGATAAAGGTATAATCCAAAGAAGACCCCTTAAAAATTGTGAATTGATTTGAATGCTTTAATGCCATGGATGTAATACATTGTATTGTATCTATGAACACATGTTAACCATGACTTTAGTGAACCAAAGTTTATTATTTTGTTCACACTTGTAGTTATACCTTGATTTTCACTATGTGGCTTAGAGATGCATAAATCTGGTCTGACTATGCCTTTTGCTACATGTGTAATGCATAATTTGTATATACACTTTGCATTGGTTACGGTACTCTGCAAAGCTATTCCGATGAGTGACTCTGCATATGACGGCCCTTGAGCTATTTAGTTTTGGTTGTGGCATAACTGATAATAAATTTAAATGCTTTGTTTGATATTTAAGTTTAACTTCAACTAAATTATATTTTTTCATATCAGTTTTTGTCTTTTTCTAAAAAGTCAATAAAATTTATAACTCGTTTTTGAAAAGTCAACTAAATCTAATTTAAAAAATTTTATCTCTAATCAATGAACCGAACGTAAGCAAAGTTCCTGAACAAGATAAGCTTAGATGGTCAGGATTTTTTTTTTTTTATAAATTTTTTATCAATGTCATTTTCATTTCTATTATTGGCCATGTTGGGCTGGTGTCCTAACCCAATCAGGCCTATCCCTTGGAGATGATGTGGGGATAGGAAGGCTCCTTGTGACTTGGGCCCATGGTGTCTAGTTGAACTTTTATTATTTCAGAGACCCTCAGAGTGATTCAATTTATTATAGGAGAGCTTCATGCTTGCCTCTTTCACGCTTTTGCATGCACTTTACCACATTGATCTATGCATTTGCTTTACCAGAGAGAGAGAGATATATATATATATATATGTTTAGATAACATTGTTTTGTGGCTGTTTGTACACATTATATTAATGTATGCACTTCAACTATGCGGAAGCATCACAGACGATTGGATCGTATACAACAAAATTTTCATAAAACTTTTGAATTTGGTCCAAAAGCTTAGTGCGCTTGGCCTTAGTTTAGAATTGTTTTCTCTTTATAGCTCGCTAATAAAATTATCTACACCTACACGTGTGATTAGAGTACATTAAATAATAAAAAAAAAAGTTATTGTACATTGGTTTACTTTCAGTCGGTTTAAGTTATAGAAACAATAATATATTAAAATGTCATTTAAATACAAAGCCAGAGATAATATTAAGAATGTTTGTGAGATATAGAGTAAATTTCGTCATGATTGTAAGATCTAGAATTTTCATCGCTAAGATTTTCTTGTATAGAAATTTAATGTATACCGTAATGGTATCTATGAAAAATCCCATCTCAGGGTTTTTATTTATTTTATGGGTTCTTATGGCTTCATAAGACTCAAATATGATTGCTTAGCCAAGCCTATGATCTTTTCGGGTCAAAAGATAGCAAATCCTATGGTTTAATAAAAAGTCAACGTTGACCGAAAAAGTCAAAGTTGACCATGAAGGTCAAAGTTGACCATGAAAGTCAAAGTTGACCCGATGAGTCAAAGATTGACTGGAAAGACCAAATATATGACGGAATTTAAGTATGTTGAGCAGTATAGGTTTTGAACTGCGAAAATCATTTTCTACGGATAAAATAGCTAGAATTAAACCTAAAACCGCCATAGAAAAATCAAGCACATTAAATAGATTATTAAGGGCCAAAGGACTTGAAGCGAAAAGAAAAGTTTTTCGTACCGTCCATTTTATGACAGATAAATTTTGGAATGAAATTTAATTTATGATACTGTGTATTAAGCAACACAGTATTAACAATGCCTGTTTGGCTAAAAAAGGGACTAATTATCAAGGTTTAAAGCCAAACAAGCCTTA
The DNA here is from genome assembly GCA_025413025.1 of Ficus hispida. NCBI lineage: Eukaryota > Viridiplantae > Streptophyta > Magnoliopsida > Rosales > Moraceae > Ficus > Ficus hispida. The sequence goes on along the minus strand of CM046363.1, from coordinate 305,869 downwards.
AAGGAGAATGACATCACCTTATCCATTATTTATGATATCATTTGGATTTAAGCTAAATTAGGAAAGTATTAAGTGGTTCTAGACCATTCCATGGCCGGCCACCTCACCTTCCCCTTGCATAAAATGATAATTTTTGAGGGACTAAAGTTGCAATTAAGCAAAGCTCCAAAACCTCTATAAATAGGTGGCCATTCTATTCAAAAAAAATCAGAAATTCCAGCCATACTCTGCCCATTTTTCTCTGCCCAAAACCGGTCCTTAGCAGCCAAAGAAAAACAAGAACAAAAACAGAAATCCAAGAGAGAATCCATTAGGGAGAGTTCGGATTTTCAGTTTGGAAGCAAGGAAAAGTGCTGGAAAATTTTGGAACCCTTTGTTGGGCAAGCTGGCCGGCTGTTGGTGAGCTGGAGAAGGAAGAGAAAGGCTGTAGGAGTGGCCGGATTTGGTGGCTGGTCTTGGTGGGCAGCAGCAGCCAAAGACAGAAATTTGTGGGTGAACTTAGGGAGGAGGCCGATGGTGTCTAGGAGCCAAGGGGGAAGAAACTTTGGACCAAACCCTAACCAACTTTAGGGTGTATTAAGGTAAAATCTCTCCTAAGTTTTCAGCTTTCAATTTGGTGCAAATTGGAGGTTATCTTGTATTTCAAGTCATTGGTTGTACGAGCTTAAGCTCAAATTTTATTTTCAGCACTAGTTAGGTTATGTGCTTGATTTAATTTTAGGGTGGTTTGGTTTAATTAGTATGCTATGCTTTTAAAATGCTTGCTTGTTTGTATGCTAGTTGAATGGTTAAGTTATATGCCCCTAATAAGTTAAGTTATGAGTTAGAATGCATGATTAGGTAAATTGGCAGATTTGGTGTATGTTAGTTAAGCTGGATTTTTTCAGCAAACCTTAATTTTTGGGATAAGATAATGGTTTGCTTGGCTGAGTTTTTAATTTGTGTTTGAAGAGAAATTGACGTTAGAAAGTCGCTGTATGTTTGATTTAGGCTCCCGCTGGTTCGGTTGAGGTAGTGTGCACGTTTTTAGGGCGAGTAACGAATGAAAACACAAAAACTGCCAATTCGGGTGTATGTTGTCCTGTTTTCTGGAAAGTAAATTTTGAGGCCCTTAGAGGCCGATTTTCGAAAAACGTAAAACATGAAAGTTGTTCAGAACAGTTTTTCCTATAAGACAACGCAGACAGTTTTTAAAAATAAGGCTCCAACGGCCTTCGTTTTCACGGAAATCCGAGCCTGACCGTGCCAGTTTCTATGCACGGCCAGGTGAAATTAAAAAGGGAAAACGAGTGGGTTTGAGTCCGAACTGGGTTTTGTATAAAACAGGGAAGTTTTATGATTTTCCAAGATATAAAACTTCTATGAAGAAAAGTTTTTCAGATTCGATCTAGATTTCTAAATAAAAATTATATTTCAAAAACTGTGCAGTGATCGGGAGGTTGCTGCTCAAGGTATTTAAAGACAGTGTTGGAATTGGACATTCCTGCACGTACATTAGCAAGTTTTCAAAAAGAAACTGCTCCAAAGGCAGTTTTGACTTTAGATGATTTTTATAAAGAACCCACTCATAAGGATTTTAAAGAAAACCTTAAATTTTCAAAAGCGGTTTTTAAACTAAGTTCGGTGAGCAATAACCGGGAAAAGACACCGAGTTATTGATTTGGGCCCGAAGCCCAAGGGTTATCCAACGTAACCCAATAATAAACTAAGATTAAGGAATAGGGCCCTTATCTCGAGGGTTACCTACAGGGTTAGTTATAGTAACCCGTTCCAAATGTTTACGAATTTGTTATATGGGGGCATATAACGCAGAATAAAATGAATGTTGGTTGGGATAACCAACAGATTAAAAAGTAGGATTTTCAGAAATCCTTACGCTATGTCCTTTGTAATAACAGGTGATAATCTGTTATTGCGACCTGTTCAAGAGCGGCATAGCAGCGGACTTAGAGTTCGAGGTAAGTACAACTCCGCCTACAGCATAGGCTTTAGTTGAATACTTGCCTAAGTATGAATGATGAATGCTATAGTATGTGTTATGATATGATTTATACTAGGTTATGCTTACGAAATGTTATGTGAATATTTTATGATTTGATTATGCTATGATTATGTTTTATGAATATGAGACATTCACGAAGCATGTTCACAAATTCTAAACAAGAATAATTAAGAAATTATGAAAGACAAGTATGAAGGCAAGCAAGTTGCCTGTGTCGTACCGACCCGCTCGCAGGTCGGGTTGGACTATGGATTGAGTTGGAAATGGACTGGCCGCCCCAACCACTCCATAGTTGCGCGCCCGGTACGTACACTTATGGGGCCCATAAGCATGATAAACATGATAAGCATGATAAGCATGTTTAGTACGATAAGTATGATACGCTATGAAATACCAAGCAAGCATAATCAAACATAATTGGCTCATGCATGATTAGGGTAGAATGTGTTATGTTAGATTTGAGTTACGTTTTGTATTATTAATTGTTGCGGATAATTATGTTGTACTTGCTGAGCGAAAGCTCACGTCTTACGTCTATGCTGTAGGTAAGTAACCTGTCAGCAACTTTTGATACAAGATGGCGAGCGGGGCGGGGTGAACTGTGAAGTGAGTGGGATATTCTGCCGCTACGCGTTTTTATCTCTTATGTACATTATATATTATCCGGTGTTCGATTATCGCTTTTTGTTTTATTCATACATTCGCTATTTATACATCGTTATTGTTTATGCACTCTATAAAAAAAATTAAAAAAAAAAAATTTCCGCTGTTTACGTTAAGTATGTATGTACGTATGTATGTATGGTAACGGCCTGTGCTAGACGGGTCGTTACAATGATATATTTATATATTGATCCGCAAAATTACTTGTGACAGGAAATTTATACGATAGTTTGGTATATGATCCGTCATACAAGTACAAAGCCCCTGAAATGAAAAACAACTGTTGTGGCAAGAAGATTGACATATGGGCTGCTGGTGCTATTTTATACAGGCTTCCGACCTGCCGCTATCTAGAACGTGAGGCTACATGTATATATTTAGGCCTCGTTTGGTTCTTGAGTTTAAATTCAAAATTTTTATCTTAATTTTTATCTTTTTCTGAAAAATTTTTATTTTTTTCTGAAAAAGTTTGTCTTTTCTGAAAAGTTAATAAAAATTTTGAGTATACCTCAATCAAGGCTAATATTAAAAGAATAGAAGGGAAAAAAAAAAAAAAAAGGCACAAACCTGAATGGTGGACGCAACAGTCAACTATAATAGAATTCGTTAAAAATGAAAACTTTATTAAATGGCAGGTCAAACTAGAAAAAAAGTTAGAATATAGTAGAGCTTGCACCATGTTGTAATTATTAGAATACAAAAATTTAATGTTTGTTCGTCTCATTCCATCAACTTATTTAGCTAATATATATATATATATATATATATATATTTGGACAATACTATTGGTTATATATTCTAATTGAACCCCAAACATAAACATTAATTGTGCAGATGATCAAAACGATCTTGATGATCGAATAAATAAAGAATTGTCTGTCAAATCAGACGCAGCAAAGGATCTTCTGAAGAAAATGTTGAAGTTAGATCCCAAACAAAGGATTGCAGCTGCCGAAGCCCTTGGTAAGTGTATATATTTCGTTGATTAAGAGTACGTAATATTAAAATTTTCTTATATAATGAGGATACAATTAAAATTATAATTGGATGAAACTCAAAATTCTAAATTTAAATCGTGGCAAGTTCCCCAGTCATTATTGTGCGGCTCTGCTGCTGGCGGAGCAAGAAAATTGGTTTCATTGGGAGTGCTATAAAAAAATATATATATATATATATATTTTCTAAAACAATAATATAATTGTGTATTCTAATTATTAAGTATGGGCACAATGAATTATTTTTAATATAAAATGGCCACATAATTAAATTCAATATAAATTACAGAAATAAAAATTAAAATATTAAAATTTGAATGCGGGCGTAATTGTAATTTTTCTTCTAAAACGAGGACACAACTGAAATTTTACAAAAATTATAGATTTAAAAATCAATTTTTAATACCTAAAAAACAAAAAAAAAACTGTTTTTAAATCATTTCCACGCGTCACTTTTTTTTATGTAGTCAGTGGTATCTAACTTATGTTATGATTAATATAAACTTCATGTTTCTAAAATTGAAATGTGGTTGAGTTTTTAAGGTCTTCGCTCTCATTAATTTATCTAATATTGTTAAATATTAAAATAGTCTTCTAATATTTTCTTGTTAACAACGCTACAAAAACATCCTCTTCGTTATTGGAAAAATGAGTGCAAAGTATTGTCATGATAAAACAAATGGATTCAAGATAGTATGACTCCTGATATTTCATTTGGGTGGTACTAGATTAACGTTTGTTTATGTGTGTGTATAAAATTAACGGCTTCTAAGTAGGCCTTGTTATACATATATATAATATATGCATGCATGCATGCATGTATGTATGTATATGTATATATGCACGCGCGGGTGGAACTTAATTCAATTTGAACTTGTTATTTCAATTCAGAACATCCGTGGCTAAAGTTTGTTAGTGTGACCGTGCCGGACTTCGAACAATTCGTGAAATTGAGGACGTTTTCTTTGACGTTTTCTTCTATGGTAGAGGTACTTATATATATCAAATGCTATATACATGCATATGTTTAACAATTAATATTTCAATTGTTTCTATAACTTAAAAACAAGTGTTTAATTCTTAAAATAGTTTAGTTGTAATTAAATTATTCAATTGTTAAAATCTAGTATATTTTAACTAAATGTTCTTTATTGGAAGCAAAACCACTTATTTTATAGCACTACTAGTAAGAGAATATATATATATATATATATATATATTCTTTTTTTGAAGTACCAGTTGGAATATATATGGTTGCGCTTGTCTAAATGTATTCACCTATGTATTTATTTATTAAGTGTTGCTATAATTTATGGTAACTGAAAATTGAATTTATAAATAGGTGTTGGCAAAATCATTGTTAGAAGAAGAAAACCAGCGCTTAAAACAGCTGCTGAACAACATGGATACGTATGCAAGTACAATGACATTGGAAGAATTAAAAATTGGATTATCCCCACTATCTTCTACACTTTCTGAATCACAGATGAAGGAACTTAACGATGCTGTGAGTACTATATATATATATATAACGCAAGCTACCTCACTCATCCATTTTGCTTTGTTGTATAATATTAATACTCTTTTTTTTTTCTTTTCTTTTCCATATTTTACCTTCCTCTTCATCAAATAGAATTAATCTGTTTACATTTGTAATTTTCTTGATGTCCTAAATGAGAATTATTTATTTTCTTTCTCTCTTGCCAGGTCGATTATTTTTTTACTTTTCCAGTTACTAAAATCATGCATTGTCATCAACTTGAGAACGAAAATATTCAAATGGCTTTCCAATTCTTCGACAAAGATGGTGACGGGTAATTTAGTTCAAATATATATTGAGAACTTGATCATAATCAATCAATATCACAATCCATTACTATTAATGATTGATCTTGATCATCTTGATTGAATACGTGACTACTTTATTTGTTTTATGTCATGTGCTAGGTTTATCACACGAGATGATTTAGGACAAGCTATGTCGCCGTATCGCATCGGCGGTGAAGCTGCTACAAATGAAATCATTGACGACGTAGATACTAACAAGGTAATCAACTTATTACCATATACCTTCTTTGAATCCTAAACCATCCCTTTTAATCTTTTTTTTTTTTTAAATAAAGATTTCAGCATTGTTAGTCTTGTAATTATCCCATGATCAATTTATTACACTTAATGTGCTTGTTTCTACAAAATTTGAAAGTTAATTATGCACAGGCAATGGACATAAGTTAGTCGAATAAATTTCATGAATCGGTGCATTATGGTTAGTAAAAAGCCATAAAAAATACAAGGACGAATTTGTCTAAGCCAAAAATTAGGGATAATTGAGAACGCTAATAACTCATGAACTAACAAAGGCAAAAACTCTTATTGTTTCTTGTGATGTTATATTATTCTTTTGACATGACGTTTTTCCTACAAGATTTGACGTACTAATTTTCTTCGGTTCCATTGTGCAGGACTGGAAGATCAACTACAGCGAGTTCGAAGCCATGATAAAGGAAGAAATGCATGAGTACAATGAGAAACAAAGAAAACTAAAGTTCTAGAAGATCGTTTACATATATATAAAATTCCAAGTTCCATGCAACCAAACTAATGCGTGTTGTTTATCCAATATATATATATATATATATATATGCACATGCTGTTTGAAAATTTCATATAGAAATTATGAAAGAAGTAGTATCAAGGAAGCCGAACCATATTTATTTCAGTTACTGGAAATTTTAACTAAATGTTTGTATTTGTCTCCGTCAACGTCCCAAAGGTTATGCCTATTTACTATATATATATATATATTTGTTGTATGGGATAAAAGCGGAAAAAAAATTCACCTAGTAAAAATGTGATTACCACGTGACGATGACATGACCACCACAAATCTGTCGTATGACAAGTAGAGAAGATATGACTAAAAGAGTCATTGACCATTTTAAAAAGTAGTAGAGATATATTATCTTTTGCATTCACTTTATTAATATAACTAGAGTGTCCGATTTTCAGTCATTTTGGTCATTGCAGACCGTGCCAATATATAAATAATCTCGTTTGGTAACGCGAACTGGTGAAAAAAAACTATTAATCTCCATCTTACATGTACTTGTGAATATACAAATCCACTCGAGGATAAATGGGACCTACCATGTCCCCCGCGCGACAACTATTGCGGGGTAGTACTTGGCTGCTCGGCATCATTACACTTACAGGGGTAGGCCAGGCTGCCAGGCAGATCTGTAGGTCATGTTGGTCTGCCTAGCAGTGTTACTAGGACGATTCGCCGAGCAAGGTGCCAGTCGTGTAGGGAACGATCCTTCGAGCTGGGAGATGTTCGTGGGACCATTCCCTCAGAATCTAAGACCAACCGTTGAAGAGCATCCCTGATCTTCCTACCAGAATCTATATTAATGGAGAGGTCAAAACTATACATTTCAAAACATCGAGTAGTATAACTAAACCTTTAAAACTGATATCGGCGATCAAAGTAAGACAAGCAAAAATATTATTGAGAGACCATTTGTCAATTAATTTTCTCGTATCTGTACATATGTATAAATTGTATATATATTTTTACAACTAGGCTATCTCTTCCCAAAAAAAAAAAAAAAAAAAGAAAAAGAAAAAGAAAAAAATGACGAAAAAGGAAAAGATAATTATAACCTTTGGAACTTACACTTCTACCCAAACTTACACTCTATTTGGAACTACAGTACTTTTGTTTAATTTTTATTTTATTATTAGTTGAAATCAGGTGCTTCGCACGTATGAAGCGCATACATATTAAAATTGTTGAATATTTAATTTACAATATAAACATTAAAAAATTTATAATGATATAATATTTTTTTGACACATGTATGTTAGGCCATCACAAAAAAAAAAGTAAGTATATATTTAACAGACATATTTGATTAAGAAAGTAAGTCTATTAAAAAAAAGATTAAAAAGTTGAAGGGAAAAAAATGAAAAGTACAGAAGAAAGTAACAAATCAAGGAAGAGTTAAAAAAAAAAAAAAAAAAAGGAAAGAAAGACATCATCACAAAAAGACAAAATAACTTAATCAAAATTTTAAATAATATTTTTAGGACATCTCACTATTTTAATATAGTTACTAGTTGTATCTGCGCGCGAAACACGTGTGGATTTAGTTTGTTACATATATATGTTTCTTATTTTTTAAGTTTTTTTTTATTTAAAAAGAATGTAGATATAAAATTTTTAAATAAAATAAGCAAATCAAAATTATTTTGCATCATTATTAGTTTTTACTTATTTTTTTTAAATAATTTTAAAATTTTAAATACATTATGTTTTGCAGTGTACAAAAGTAGGTTGCTTTCAGAAATCCATCGTTATTAGTCATATATTATTCTCCACCCCACATTCAGGCTGTTTCTTTTTCTTTTCTTTCCCCTTTAATTCTGTAGTGTAATAAAAGAAAAGAACACTAATAACAACCATGCTTTTCTTTTTCTTTTTCCTTTTTTTTTTTGTCGTTTTATTTTCCTTTTCTTCTGTCGTTTAAAAGCAAGATACTGAACTCCAACTTAACAGCAAGTTACTTTAAGGAATTTGACTTCAACGCAACCCACAGGAGAAAATAGCGGTGTCGTCTCCTTCTTTCGTTTATTTGATTACGATCTATTCTACTGTATAGAGTCGTGTTCTAAGGTTTTGATGGACGTTTCATGGAATTAATTTTTGCGTACATATGGTTTTGGTTTATTTGTCAAACTTGGCTATAGCTAGTGATCAATCTCATACAGATCAATCAAGTACGTATTTTGATCACCTTAGCATCTGTTGGTAATTATCTAACCGTTAATCAAGTAATGGAAAAAGTCAATGCAGTCACAAGACTTTTTTATATAGGTCAGATTAAGGAGGCAAAATTGGCATTCATATACCTATCAAATCGAGAAAACAATATAATAATAAATATCAAAATAATACAAAACCATCTCCAAATATCGCAAGAGATATTGATAAGGTTTAGAATCCTAAGAACGTCAAGTAAGGAAATTATGCACTTGTTTTGAAAGACATAATCATTTATACTATGAAGAAAAATACCTATAAATTTTATGTTTGAAAAGGAAATGATTTTAAAATGTAGAGACGACACTAGTTTTCAATTAGATTCGTCTACCTTCTCTAAAGGGCTGCTTTTTTTTTTTTTTTTTTAATCCTTTCACCTTTTGTTTTGTTTGCCATTGAGATCTGAATTTTTATTTATTTTTTTCTTTTCGTTTTCATAAATTTAAGTGGGGGATTTTAGTTTCTCCTCCCTATTTATTTAAAAAAAAAAAAAATCTAGTGGTCAATCTGCAACATGTTAATCTGTTTACCACATGCGTCGTGCTTGTTAAGGCTATGCATATGGAGCAAAAGAGTCGTGCTTACTCTAATAGAGATTCATGGTGCTTCATATATTGTCATACATATGTGGTTAATTTCTTCCGAACCCATTGACCCAAGAGAAAGCACGGAAAGATTTTAAGATCTACATTTTCTTGTTTACTACAATTATATTACATAATTTTTCTTCCCGTTTCGGTGCTCTCTCTTATATATCAAACAAACTTCAGGAACGAAAAATCATGCTGTGATATAATAGAAAGTAAAAATTTTAAAGGACACAAAATAATAATAGGAAAAAAAAAATAATACATTGATTCAAGCAAACAATGATAGTATCCGGCATCAAATAACAAAAAACATTCATCGAGCTAGATTTCAAGATTCAAAAACAAATTGGAAAATAAAAATATAGGAATATATATATATATATATATATATATATATATGGTAAGAACACAAGACCACTATATTTTGAATCGATCATCGCCTGCGATTTTCCACTCAAGGATTGAAGCCTCCTTCAAGCACTTGCTGGCGAAGTTTGATTTTGGTGAAGACTTGTATCTCTTCAACTCAACTTCTTGCTCCGCAATCTTCTCCTTTAGCTTTGAGATCTTTACTTCGAGTTCTATAATCTCTTGCTTTCCGTTCTCAATCTCTCGAGTTAGTGTTGTTGGTGTTTCACTTGCAAACCTACTTACTTGTAGACCAAAGTAAGCAAGTGAGACTTGTCTTAGACGTTGAAACACGAAACTAATTCGAAAGCCTAAACGTTTAAGAAACATCGCGTGGCAATACCAATCTCTAAGAAGTTCTTCTCTAACGTCTCCAACCCTAATTTTGCTCATGCTATTTATGAGATGACACAGAAAGCTAAAGGAAAGGCTCTTCATTTCTGACGTCAAAATTTGGAAATTGCCAGGGCTGCTAGGTCTAACTTGTTCTTCAAGACCGCATTGAAAAAGCATTCCGAGGACTGCAGCCAACGTCCACGGTACCATATAATCCGCAATTTTCACCATTTGCACATCTAAGTTCTTAGCATGTAATTGCAACCTTTTTTGTTTGAAAAACAATTTAATCCTTGTCGTGATCCTTCTAAAATCTCTACTATCAACATCTTCACTTTCCTCTTCTTCACTATTATGGAACACATCGCTATAAAAGGAATCTTGAAGGTTTGGAGACATGTTGTAATTGATACCCGCTTCGAAATGTTGTGCAAGTAATTTTTGCTCTTCTTCTTTCAAATTGCTTATCATTTGACTTAAGGTCGGTAAGGGTTCGCCAAATTTGTGTTCTTGCATGATCTCCAATGTGTCATTCTGGGATGTTGAAAGCGCTCGCTCGTTGATAATCCTGAGGTTTGCAACACCATAATCTCCATTCAATACCCGTGAAACCTACAATGCATGCGTGTGAGAGACACGAGATCAGTATACGAGCAAATGAGCATGTCTAAAAATACTACCCACTTATTAAACTCTACATACATAAGAAATATATACAGCCCCTTTGATATTTATAATTCAAAAATATTATTCAATTTCGTTGTCGTAATCCATATCTGAATATAGCTTCAGTGGCATAATTTGTTAAGCAGAATTTATGAAATTTCCAAATTAGATCATGTAAAAAAATATATATAGTGATGAAGGCGCTAAGAGTAAAAGTTGGAGTAGTAAAACGCCAATAAATAATAACAATGCAAATTCTAAGTAATGGTACCACATACTTCCAAATAAAATCAGATCATATACATCAGAATCTGCAAACAATGAACATAAACTAATACATTAAAAAAAAAAAAAACGTGTAACAATACCTCCAGAGTAATGCAATGTACGTGAGCAATATATCGGCATTCTGCACAAAAATAGACACAAAGTCGCGGATCACCTGAACGAATCGACAAGAGTAAGACGGTGTATGTGGAACTCATGCTTAATGATAGGTGGCAACGGTCCGCAAAGTAGATGTCATATGCATTGCACTCGTCAAGCGGAGAAGAATAGTTTTCGATGAAAAAGAGAGGGTGATGATGACCTTCATACTCAATTATTGAGAACAAACTCGGGATTTTGTTGGGGTCAATCGCTAGAGACACAGCTATTGTTCTAAAACATTTTGATGGTGTGAGATCACTCATGTGTATGATCTCATTCGATGGCTCCGGAACGAGTGCTCTCAAACAAAGGCGTACTTTGGACTGACCAACCATTTTTCCTTATGAAATTTCTCTTACGACTAATGACTCAAATCAACAAGTAACTATACATTCAAAGATAAAACTAGTTATCATACAAACTTTTGGAGTAAAAGGTGGTCGAGGGAGAGAGATGATAAGAGGATCGACATTCTCTTATTCTTCCAGTGGAAAAGAAACAAATAAAAAAAGAAAAGAAAATAACAATCTGAAAAAGAAGAATAAAAAAAAAACAAAGAAAAGAAAAGAAAGAAAGAAAGAAAAGAACAATTTGAAGGAGGAAGAAAATAAAAGAAGAAGAAACTTCTACAGAAGTTTTTATCAAGTTTAAGAACTGTATTTGCTGACATCCTAGAACTCCGTTTTCTTTTAAAATTGATTCGCACCGAAGAAGAGATAAAGCAAAACTTCACCAATCTCCAATTTAAATATTGCAACATCGGTCATCATTATCAGGACGAGTCGGAATTCAAATACGTAATAGGATCCGAGTGTAAAAAGTTCTTGAAGAACAATTACGTAGCTTCTAGAATACATTTGGAATAAAAATAAACTGATTATTTTATGAAAAGAAGACAAGATTAATGACTTCAATTCATATATGTTTGAATTTAAAATTACATATTTAGAGAGAGGATAAATTATATAAATTCCACCGAACTTTTAGCGCTACAACAAGAAGCCTTGAAGTGGACTCATATGAACTAAGAGTCAATTCAATCGATCAATAGTGCTAAGAAAGAAATGGAAATTGTGGTTGTAAATAATTGTGATAAATTGATGGATCTGGATAAATTGAGGAAAAAAGTTTAATAGAGAGCCTAGAAAGAAAACGCCATCTCCCAACTTAAAACTCGTAGTGAGAAGGGTCTTAAAGAAGATGAGAGAATCTAAATGTATTTTTTCTTGAGTTGCTTCTTTACTGTCTTTTTATTATTGCTTATTATTATTATTTTTTTAAATTTTTAGAACTCAGTAGACCTCATATGCGAGGCCGCAGATCTCCCCACAACCCATAAGATCTCACCGTGGTTTGACGACAGTGCTGGTTGGAGTATTGGAACAACGGCGAGGAAGCGAACATTGTGGAAATAGGAAAAAAAGAGGGAGGGAGGGAGAGAACAAGCATTCATTTGGTTTGACGGTTGGAGTTGAAATTTTTAAATTAGAATTGATTGACTTTTCAAAAACTAGTTATAATTTTAATTGACTTTTAAAAAAAAGACAAAAAAACTAAGATAAAAAATTTGAATTGAAATTGTAATACCAAACAAGTGCTAAGTAAAATCTACATGACATTTGAAATTAAAAAAAAAAAACATAGGGGTAAAGTTATCCAAAAAACACAGATTTGGTAAGAAAATTTTGCCACCTTGGCAAAAATCGACCCACTAATTTCGTGGCATCCACTCAATGCGTGAATTTCAGTGTATTCTTTTCTTCAAGATGATTGTTTGGCATCTGATGTTTCCTTTCTAGAGTCAATTTAAGAATTGCTTCACTTCCCTCTTTATCTCTCTCTTCCTCTGCTTTTCTTTTTTCTTTTTCTTTTTTTCTTTTTCACATTTTCTTTCATTTACTCACTTTTATGGAGACAATTATTTCATTTTATCTTCTTCCTTTTGCGCTTTTTTTTTTAAATATAAATGTGCAGATTTATTATTGATCTCTCTTTTTAATCAAGTCTCCCAGAAATTCTGTTTAATGATATTTTAGAAAAAAAAAAATCAAATTGTCTTTAATAAAGAAAGTTTTTTTTGGTGAATAAAAAAAATCCAGTGGTGACCCTATCATTTTCAAGTTTTTAATCTCACAGACAGGAATCCCTTTCCCTAGGTATGGTAAGGAGACATGTTCTTTATACTAGTTTCTCTCAATCGGTCATCTAGGGTCTATCCTATCATCACCAAACCATACTTCAATAGTTGAAGTTGGAGCGAAGCCTAAGAGAAAGTAAATGATAATTGAACCCGGGTAGACGAAGAGGAGAAACCTAGCAAAAGTACCCACCATTGCCAACCCATCCACCCCTGTGGGTGGCATAGAAGCTCTAAGCAAACATTTCTTTTTATTTCTTTTTCTTTTTAAAAAGAGCACCTAAATAGTGTTTATTGAAATTTAAAAAAACACCTTGTCCACCGAATAATTTATTTTAAAGATAGAGTATATTTATAATAAATAATTTATTTACAAAGTAGTTATCTCTACTATTAAGTGAACATAGTATTATGAATTCAAATATTGTAAAGATTATTTCTAAGGAGGTTATGATAAGTGATTAAGCCTTTGTAAACCCTAAGACACTCTTTAGAGACCACGGTCTTGTGTCATTATTCGATGTAGTGAAAACCCCCAACGCCAGAGAGGATATCACCGTTTAATGACTACCAATTCATATGTTTGAATTTTTAAGGATACATACAAAGGATAAATTTTGTAAATTCCCTCAAACTTTAAGCACTATAACTATGTGCCTTTTAATTTTTTTTAATATCATCCCTATCCTCTCAAACTTTAAAATTATAACATCTGTTTATATTTTAAGCCCAACACATCCAAGGCAAAAGAAATGCTCTATATATAGGAGATGAATGTGATAATACAATTTTGGACGGATTTAGAAGACAAAGACTCTTATGAGTATAGAGCCTTGAAATGGACTATGAACTAAGAATAAATATATTGTATAATTGCTCAGAAAAAAGTGGAAATTGTGACTTCAGGTACTTGGTATAAATTGGTAAATCTGGATATCTTAAGGAAAAAGTTTAACAAAAGTCTGAAAGAAAAAAACCGTCTCGTTGTGGAAAGCGTTTTAATTTGAGAAAGTCTAAATGTCTTTCTCTTATTAGGTTGCCTTTTTACTCTTTTTGTTATTTTTTTTAAGGTTATTTTTTATTTAGACTCATCAAGATCTCACTGGACCTCCGACACGCGACCACAGATTTCCCATGAGCGGAGGAGATCTCATTGGACCTCCTACGTGTGGCGGCAGATCTCCCCACACCCCACTAGCTAGGACCTCATCAGGGATGACACTGTGTTGGTTGGACATGAGCAACTGCGAGGATGCGACGGCTATGGAAAACTAAGAGGAAGAAAGAGAGAGAGAGAGGCCAAAGAGAAGGAAGAGAAAAAGTGAAATTCCTATCACGTTGAAGTTTAGAAAAACCATGGCATCCCCGTGAAAATATGATTGTATGTAGGGTGAAGAACTGCACTCAACATAACCTTCTTGTAGCGGACACCAAACAGTATCAATCAACATTCATCAGGATTGAATCTAGGTGAATTTGTTCGTCATGATTTTCTAATTTGAGAACTCGTTGACGCATCTTCCTTTTCTTTTGATATTTTAAATTAATCTAAAACAACTCCACACTCAAACACGTAAAAAATATTCAAAATGTGACAATAAATCATTCTATAATCATGTCACCCAAATGATCGAAAAAAATCACACAAAATCATACTTGTGTAATTGTAAATCAATCTAAACAAAATCTTAACATAATTATGTAAAAAATACACAATCTAGTCAAACGGGCATTTTGTGGAACATGTAATATGCAAAAGCATAAATCACAAAATCAATACTCTTTTTCTAGGTAACAATCTAAACCTAATCATCACCTAAATAATTTAAATAATTGATACGATAAGTAATGATTTATTAATATAAATTTATAATGTCAGTTGCATACATAAATGTGTTAGGTTATTATTCATTCATTTATTTATTTATGTGTTAAGGTTTTAATGTCCTTGTTTCTATAAAGTTTTGGTAGTCATCAGGTGATGGACAAATGTCAATCCATTAAATTTCATAATTAAGTCAGTCACTAATGTTCTTACCTCCTCTGCGTTCTTAACAGCCCATCTTTGTCTCAGTAGAATTTTTCAGGGATGTGTTTAGGTCCTCTTCTCCATTACTTAGAAAAAGTGAGCCACCGGTTCACATATAAGATAGTACCCTAGACAATTAGACACCGAAGGGACTAAAAGCGATCAAAGATACAGGCACGAATTTGTCTAAACCAAAAATTATGGATAAATGAGAATGCTAGTGACTCATGGACTGACAATGGCAAAAACTCTTGTCGTTTATTCCTCTAATGTATTTACTTTTCTGTCAACGTTATGGTGGATTCTCTACAAGATTTGACACTATTTTTCATTGGTTCCATTTCACAGGACGGGAAGATCAACTACAATATATGAGTTCGTAGTCATGATAAAAGAAGAAATGCAAGAGTACGATGAGAAAGAAACAAACTTACCTATGTTGTTTGAAAATCTCACATATAGATTATGAAAGAATTATCAAGGAAGTCAATATATAGGCGCGCATATATATACAGATGGTGAGAATGAATGAAGAGAAAACTAACATATTTCAATTAAGTTGACACCTACCGAAAACCTAACCCATTCCACTCATATTGTTATTAATACTAAAGAAAATAATATAATAATGTCATTACTAAAATAAACAATATCCACTCATAAGGGACATTACCCGAATGATATCAAAGTGGACCACTAAAAGAACTGCCCCTGCCTGGCAATATTGTGGCTTTATTTGGGGTTTACTAGTATAGTTAAGTTTCAAGCCCCCACCAAAACTTTTAGTGTATATAAATAGAAAATGTTTATTTTGGCTTTTCTTCAGGATGATGGTTTGGCATCGGATGTTTCTTTCTCTTGGAGTACCCAAAACGATACCAAAACCATGTAGATAGGAATGTAATTAATTTAATCAATTTTCACTCCTCTCTCTCCCGCCCCCATTTACTAACTTTTCTAGAGAAAAAATTGTTTCACTTAATTTTTTTCTTTATCATGCGAATTAGTTTATTGATTTTTTTTTTCAGTCTCCCATAAGTTGTCTTTAATAAAAAAAAATTAGAAAACATAGAAGCTTGAAGCAATAGTTTGGACATATATATAACGTAATTGTTTTAAATGATTGAAAACTGAATAACACATGAATACATCTATATGTATTGTTTAAATATTAAAGAGTTTTTTTGAACAGTTACAACCAAAAGATAAATAGATTCTGAATAATTGAAGTTGTCATGAATAGTTGCAACCAAAAGATAAATAGATAGATAAATAGACTATTAATGATTAAAACCTTTTATAAAATAGAATTGCCTTAAACGACTATGATTGAAAGGTTAATAGATTGAGTATGATTAGCACCTTTTATAAAATAGACTCCTTTGAGCATGCACCTGCTCGCAGGAAGAGGTTTTGACATTGTTGCTAACACACTCAACATATTTCTCTAACGGCACCTGCAAAAGACTTTAAAGAATAGGACTTTTAGAAACAATTCAACAGGGAGTGGAAACGACAACCCATAATGAACAGTACATCACCCTCACCCATTTTTTCAGCATTATTAGGATTCGGATTAGGATGATGATTTGGCATCTCTCATGTTTCTTTTTTGGAGTCACCAACTATGCCAAAGTAGAGGAATGCATTTAATTAATTCACTGCCTTCTTTATCTCTATCTTCCTCTGCTTTTCTTTTTTACTTTTTCTCTCATTCATTCACTTTTGCAGAGACAATTCTTTCGTTTTATCTTTTTCTTTAACATGAAGATTAGTTGATCTCTCTTTTTTATCAGTCTCCAATAATAAGTTGTCTTTAATAAAGTTTCAAGGAACAAATAAATTGTCTTTGATAAAGAAAGTTGCAAACTAGAAGCTCTATGCTAATACTTTATTTTTTTCTTTTACTTTTTGAAAGAGCTAAATAGGAATTTCTTCGAACTCAAAAAAGTAAAGAACATATTTTAAAATACTTTAAATAGATAGCATATTTACTAGATAATTTGTTAACGATAAATAAATGATTTATCTACTAAACTATTTTCATGATATATGTTAATCTTTTAAATCCTACTATTTATTTCAAATATGTTTAAAAAATAACATAAATGCTACGTTTTTTTAACAAAAAATGTGAGCAAATATGTTAAACATATAAAATAGCAGTCATATTTCTCTTTAAATTTTATAAAGGGATTTCTGTAATGTGGAATTTTCCGCATTGTTTTTTTTTTTTTTTTTTCCAAATAAAATTCAAATAATTCAAAAATATGTATCCTAAGAATACTGGGTTAGATTTGCCAAAATCACAAATATATGAACGAAATAGTAATATTCCTTGTGTAGTTCTAAGCAAAAGTTTAGACATATATAACGTAGCAGCCCTCTTTTTCGTTTAATTTTTTAAAGTGATTACTGTAGTATATGTGTAGTTCATCTGTGAAAGGGTAAATTAGCACTTAACTTTATGTTTAATCTCTTTATTTAAGGTATTAAATGAAATCCGAAAGTGTATGGATGAAATATTATATTGTAGTATTGGAAGTTTGGCGTTCCCTCGATTTAAACCTATCAACGGAGATTAAGGCTCTCTTGAATGCGTTTAAGGGTTCGTTTGGTAGTTGAATTGAATTTGAGATAACCATGACATCCCCATGAAATATGATGGTATGGTTAAGTTTCAAGCCCTTCCAAAATTTCAGTGTATTCTTTTCTTCAAGATGATTGTTTGTATCAGGTATGTGACTCAAATTAGTTTTTGAGTTTGGGAAAGTTGTTATTACTATGTCCCATTGAGAGCCTACAAATATGTATGTTATGTTTTGAGTGTGTGTGTTCAGAAAAATAAAGAGAGTGTATGCCTCCTTTTGAGAGAAAGTGAGAAGAGAGATAGACAAATAGTGTAAGGGAATTTGGGTAGAGAGAGTTTATTGAGTGCGTAACTCTAAAAGTGTTAGTGAATTTATTGTCTCTCCCGTAGACATAGGCAATTTTGCCGAACTACGTAAATTTTTTTGTCTTCTCTTTATTTTTGTTTTAGTTTTAGTTTTTTTTTTTTTCAGGAAAATGGGTATTTTCCCCAACAGTTTGGCACCTCGCAGTTTTCTTTTGTGGAGTCCCCAACTATGCCAAAGTAGAGGAATGGAATCAATTTAATTTATTCACTACCTTCTTTATCACTCTGACCCTCTGCTATTTCCCCCCCCCCCCCCCCCCCCCCCCCCTCTGATTCACTCACGTTTGCAGAGACAATCGTTTTATCTTTTTCTTGAACATGAGGATTAGTTGATCTCTCTCTTCTTTTTCTTTTCTCCTGTCTCCCATAAGTTGTCTGCAACAAAGTTTCAAAAAACAAATAAGTTGTCTTTAATAAAGAAAGTTGGAACGTAGATGCTCTAGACAAATAGTTTCCTTTTTCTTTTACTTTTTGAAAGAGCTAAATAATAATTTTTTGAAACTCAGAGAAGTAAATTGCATATTTTAAAATATTTCAAACAAATATCATGTATACAAATAATTTATGTATGAAGTAGTTTTACCTTGTAAATTATTTTTATGACAAATTATTTACTAGTAAGTACGCTATTTACCTCAAATGCTTCAAAATTACTTCAAAATTTTTTTTTTTATAAAATGACATATATGCTATAATTTTGCTGAAGACTCTTATTAGCAAATATTTAAAACATATAACATACCAGTCATATTTCTCCTTCATTTTTGTAAAGTGATATTTGTAATGTAGAATTTGCTTTGCCCCCAAAAAAAAAATAAAAAATGTGTATCATCTTTTTGCGAGAATACAGGGTTAGATGTGTCAAAATCACAAATATAGGAACGAAATAGTAATATTCCCTGTGTATTTGTTTTATATATATATATATATATATATACATATATATATATAGGAAATATCTGAAGTTCGATAGCCGGATAGATCCGGTAACATGTTATTTAGAGTTTTGTAAATATTAGTTAATTTTTATGTAACTTATCATTTAGAATATATTGGAGGATGACCTTAATGACATTAATTCAGGGAAAGAATTAGAAGCGGCCTACCTCTTTTGGCAGGTTAGTTTTGTGAATATTAATCTACTTAACGTAATTGTTACATATATATGCGGTGGGGAAAAAAAAAAAAAAACCATGAATTCGACTAGTTAAACAAGGTTTAGTTAGGACAACTTAATCTTAATTATAATATTAATTGCATACATATGGATTTTCTTTTTCTTTTTTTAACAGGTTTTGAATGCGGTTCATTCGTTTCATTCCATGGGAGTAATGCTTAGGACCTTGGATGACAGTGATTTCTTGTTTCTGCAGCCCGAGGATAAGGGAGAGCTTCTTACTATTAAAGCTAGAATTCCCGACGATGCTGTATTCATGAACGAAGGTAAATAATTAGTTTCAGTTTTTCAATGTAATTAATTAACTTTGCATTTCCTAGCTAGCTTCAAATTTCAATGGGATCACATGAGTACGCTTTTTTTTTTTTCCTTTTCTTTTTGCATCCCAGCCAACTTAATTATGACGACATCATACATAACTTCGTTAGTCAAAAGACATAGGATTAATTAATATTCGCGTTAAAATAGAGGAAACTAATGTCTATTTCATGTTTTTCTTTTTGGGCTAATTTATTTATCATCACAAAAAATATACGCACTAAATTTAGTTGAAATGTATACCACGTTTGCCCATTTTATTACACAAATATATATATGAAATCAAATCTCCCCATACAAATATGATGTTAATCAAAGTACAATATTCATTGTATTTTTGAGAAAAAGATAACAAAACAACCCATTAACGGGTCAAATTTCTAAAAAATACCAAGATAGATTGCTCTCAATTGTAATATACATATAATATATTAGCTTTAAATATTTAACCAACTAAAAAACTTAAAGAAAAAACACAAAAAATAAAATATCGGGCCATAGAGAGGGGGGTGCGGGATATAAAAATTAAATAAATAAATGAATAAAAAAAAAGAGGAGAAGAGAACGTAAAGATATTTAACGTGGATATGCTTATGTGTTCAAGAGCTAGAACAAAAAAAATTATCCACTAATAAGAGCGCTATAAATAAATAAGGCTTCATAATATATACAAATTAAATAGTTTATCCAGATTAAAATCTAACTCTAACTCTAACTTTACAATTCAACTAAATTCAAAATCTAGATTAAATAACTGGTACGATCTATCTTTAGACCTGTCATTCGATCCATTGAACCCAAAGATATGACAGCTATAAATCTAATGGAGTTGTTCCTAAATACTCTGTATTGGCTTTGGGAGAAAGAAATGAAGAAGAGTATGATATCCCCGTGATTCTCTTTTACATTCTACGCTTAGATCCTAGGCTGATAGGGTAGGCAGGGGAGAAAACTTAGAAAGTGAGCGTGGAAAAGAAGACTAAGTAGCTAAGCTGGAAGTATCCGAACCCCTGGTAGACCAGATGGAGAAGGTGCATCGGTTAAAGAAGTGGGTTGGGTGATGGTGGTAATTTTGAGCAAATGGAAATTTATTAAAACGTCGTTTAAAGAAAAAGGCAGATATAATATTAAGAATGTTGTGAGATATAGAGTCAATTTCTTCATGATATGTTCATCTATTGATCCGCAAAATTACTTGAGATATAGGAAATTTATACGACAGTTTGGTCTCTGGTACGAAGTATTACAATGCCCCTGAAATGAAGAACGATCAGAATAATTACGGGAAAGAGGTAGATATATGGGGTGCTGGTGCCATTTTATACCGGCTTCTGACCTGCAAACATCTAGATTGTGAGGATACAGGTATATATATTCAATCTTTCTTTTTCTTTTTCTTTCTCTTTTTTTTCTTCTGCCATGAAAAAAATATATAGGTTGAAAATTTTCTTGCTTCCTCTTTAATAAAACATACCTCAATCAAGGTTTATATTAAAAGAATATATAGGAGAAAACACAAATATACACAACAACCTAGATGGTGGACGCAACAGTCCACTATATTAGAATTTATTAAAATAAAAACTGTATTAAATAACAGGTTGGGGTCAACCTAGAAAGAAAAGAAAAGAAAAAAAAAAAAAAGAAAAAAGGAAGCTAAAATAGTAGAGCGTGCCCTATGTTGTAATTATTAGAATACAAAAATTTGATGTTAATTCATCTTCCATCAATTTATTAAGATATTGTGGGAAATATTTATTTCTTTGGATAATACTATTGGTTAATTATATATTATAAAACATATATTTTTCTTTGGATAATACTATTTGGTTATATATTATAATTGAATCCCATAAATAAGTATTGTGCAGATGATCAAAACGATCTTGATGATTGGATAAATGATGAATTGTCTGGCAAACCAGACGCTGCAAAGGATTTTCTGAAGAAAATGTTGAAGTTAGACCCCAAACAAAGAATTACTGCTGCCGAAGCCCTTGGTAAGTTTATGTTGCATAGCAAAGCTAGAATTTTTTTATGTAGGCCACAATTGAAAAAATAAAATAAAAATATTTTTTTTATTGAATATAACGACATATAGTTATGTATTCCGTTTATTAAGAGTATGTAATATTAAAATTTTCTTATATAATGAGGACACAATTAAAATTTTAATAGATCAAGATTCTAAAACTTAAATCATGGCATGTTCCCCAATAATTATTGTCCGAGCGGAGCCAAAAAAATTGATGTTAGTGGGGGGGGGGGGGGGGGGGGGTGGTGTTATAAAAAAAAATTAGAGATAGATATTTTCTAAAACAAGAATATAATTATATATTTTAGTTATAAATATAGGCGCAATGAATTATATATATATATATATATATATATAATGGGCACATAACTAAATTCAACATAAATTCTAGAAATAAAACTTAAAATCTTTAAATTTTAGTGGGGGCG
This sequence comes from Ficus hispida, assembly GCA_025413025.1. NCBI lineage: Eukaryota > Viridiplantae > Streptophyta > Magnoliopsida > Rosales > Moraceae > Ficus > Ficus hispida. Next base: position 283,878 of record CM046363.1, on the reverse strand, counting down.
TAGTTGTAATTTTTCTTTTAAAATGAAAACTCAACTAAAATTTTACAAAACTTATAAAGTCAATAATCAATTTTTAATACCTCAAAAAAATCGATTGTAAATCATTTGCACGTGGCTCTACCACTGTTTTTTTAGTGATCAGTCATATAAAACTTATGTTATGACTAATATAAACTCCATGTTTCGAAAATTTGAAATGTGGTTGAGTTTTTAAGGTCCTCACTTCCCTTAATTTATATCGTTAAATGTTATAATAGTCTTTTAATATTTTCATGTTAATAACGTTCCAAATACATAATCCTCGGTTGTTGGAAAAATGAGTACAAGTGTTGTCATGAATCATGATAAAGACTCCGGACATTAGGGGTGAGCACAAGATCCATTCATCCAACTCATCCAATCAAATAAATCCAGTGCATCTAAAAAAAATTCGGATATATCCAAATGAATGGATCGGATTTGGATGATATTATTATTCATTCGATTGGATTGGATTGGATTTTAATTTCTAAAATCCAATATCCAATTCAATCCAATATACTTCTATTATATAAAAATAATTTTATATATCACATAAAAAAAATACTTTTTTTGTTAAACAAGTTTCCTATAGTCTTTTTTTTATTTGGCCTTTCTTTTTTGTATAGAACATCAATTTCTAACCTCTAAAAATCTTGAATCTTGCACCATTTTTCTTTTTCTCACCAATTTTAAATCATCACTTTCTTTGCACATCGAAGACCCATGGGCCATCGTCTGTTGTCAAGCTCCAATCCCACATCATATTCTCTTCTCTGTGTCCTCTCATCGTCAAGTCCACTGCCATATCATTGAACCACTACATCTCCTATGTCTTAGGACTTTGGACTTAGGATATATTTTCTTTTTCTCTACTATTATGTTGGATGATTTTGAAATATATATATATATATATATATATGAATGGACGATGGATGATTAAATTGATGTCGTTAAAATGTGATTTGTCATTTTGAGTAAGTTTGAGAAATTTAGAAGTTAGTTCTTTAGTTCAAATACAATTCAATCATCTAATCTAATGGATTTTGGACTGAATGATAAAATACATTGGATTGGATTGGTTGGATTTGAAAAGATATTTTCATTATTGGACTGGATTATGGAGTCTAAAAAAATATTAGTTTCGATCCAACGCCCACCCCAACCTGACATGTCAATTGGGTGGTACTAGATTAATGTTTATTTATGTGAGAGTGCATAAAGTTTAACGGCGTTTAAGTAAACCTTTTGGTAAATACATGTGTGTGTGTGTGTGTCTGCGCGAGCGTGTGGAACTTAATTCAACTTGAACTTTTTTATTTCAATGCAGAACATCCGTGGCTAAAGTTTGTTAGTCTGACGGTGCCGGACTCCAAACAATTCTTGAAATTGAGGACGGTTCCTTCTATGATAGAGGTATATTAACTGCTATATATACCTGCATATGCCTACCAATATATTTTAATCGTTCCTATAATTTAAAAACACTTGTTTAATTCCTAGTATAGTTGAGTTGTAAATTTTTGAGTTGTTAAAATCTAATATTGGCTTCTAGAAATTTTTTGACATTCGACATTTTAACTAAATGTTCTTAATTGGAAGCAAAACCACTTGTTTTATAACACTACCAGTCAGAGAATATTTATTATATATATATATATATATATTTTTTTTGAAGCATGCCAGTTAGAATATATATGGTTGCGCCTGTCTAAATGTCTTGACCTACGTATTTATTTATTTTTTTAAGTGTGACAATAAGTTATGGTAACTGAAAATTGAATTTATAAATAGGTATTGGCAAATCATTGTCAGAAAAGAAAACCAGCGCTTAAAACGGCTGCTGAACAATATGGATACATATGGAAATACAATGACATTGGAAGAATTGAAAATTGGATTATCCCCACTATCTTCCACACTTTCTGAATCACAGATGAAGGAGCTTAACGATGTTGTGAGTCCTATATATACGTATATGTATATAGAGCAAGCTAACTCACTCCTCTACTTCCCTTCGTTGTATAAAATTAACATTCTCTTTTATTTATTTATTTATTTTTCTTCCATATTTTATCTTCCTCTTCATCATAGAGATTAATCCGTTGACATTCGTATTTTTTTTTCTGCCTGTAATTTTTATGATGTTTTAAATAAAATTATTTATTTTCTCTCTCTCTTGTCAGGTTGATGATTTTTTCACTCTTCCTGTTGTTACTAAAATTATGCATTGTCATCAACTTGAGAACGAAAATATTCACAAGGCTTTCCAATTCTTCGACAAAGATGGCGACGGGTAATTTATTAGTTCAATTTTATCTTGATCGTATCTTGATTGAATACGTGACCCATGGACTACTTTATTTGTTTTATGCCGTGTGCTAGGTTCATCACGCGAGATGATCTAGGACAAGCTATGTTGCCGTATCGCATCGCGAGTGAAGCTGCTGTAAACGAAATCATTGACGACGTAGATACTAGCAAGGTAATCAAATTATTACCATATTATCCCATGAATTTATTAATATATTTAATGTGTACGTGCTTGTTTCTACAAAATTTTGAAAGTTAATTATCACACGCAATGGACATATGTTGGTCGGTTAAATTTTGTGAACCGGTCATCTAGGTCATTTAGATTTTTCTAAACCAAAAATTATTAGGGATAAATGAGAACGCTAATAACTAGTGAACTAATAACAGAAGCAAATATTCTCACCAAAAATGATAAAAGCAAATACTATCGTTTCCTCTGATGTATATTTTTCTTGCAACATGGCAGTTTCTCTACAAGATTTGACGTACAAATTTTCATTATTGGTTCCATTATGCAGGACGGGAAGATCAACTATAGCGAGTTCAAAGCCATGATAAAAGAAGAAATGCGAGAGTATGATGAGAAACAAAGAAAACTAGAGTTCTAGAATATTATTTTCATTAATAATTCCGAGTTCCATGCAACCAAACTTATGCGTGTTGTTTGAAAATTAGATATTTTTAAAGTATCAAGGAAGCCATACCATATATATTACGTAATTACGGCTTCGGTTATTGGAAATGTTAACTAAATGGTTGTATTAATCTCCATCAACGTCCCAATGATTACGTTATTTATGGCCTTTTGGAGACATATTTATTTATATTATATTTGAATGTGATATATGAAATACAATATAAGTTTGGATGTCTTTTTTTATATTGTAATCGTATATAATGTGTGTTTGGATTATTTTCTATTATTCTAATGTGAGAGAAAGTGTATATAATGTAATTGATAGATTAAAAAAAAAGTGAATAGATGAATAGTAAATTGAATGGATATATTATTTAAATATATTTATATTGAAATAGAAATATGAGAAACTCAAATACATATTAAATTGTATGAAAATATAATATAAAAGTGTCTTTCAAACGTACCGTTACTTTTTACATATATATCTTTTGCATCCAGTTTATTAATTGAGTTGTCCTATTTTCAGTAATTCTTAATTAAATATTTATATTCATTGAAGAGGTCGTGTCATTGTATGAATAATCTCATTTGATGACACTTGGAGAAGAAACTATAAATTATGTAGTCATCTCACATGTACTCGTGAATAGAAATATCTATGAGATTGATTTGCCTACAACAAGTTTGTCACCCAAGTGCGAAACACATTAAGAAGACTATGTTTGTCCTAACTAGTGGTCAAGAACAGTATTATTTTCTCTATAATTATATAAATTTCTAATTATGCTTAGCAAAATCTAACATGCAATCAAAGAAATTGTCATACGTTTCAGTAGTTGTATAATGCACTCATTAATTTGTTTATTCCTCGGGCGTTGATATGAATTTGGTCCAAAAGCTTAGTGTGCCTTGGCCTTAGTTTAGAATTGTTCTCTCTTTATAGCTCGCTAATCAAATTACACGTGTGATTAGAGAACATTAAATTAATTGAGAAAAAAAAAAGTTATTGATGGTTTACCTTCTATCGGTATAAACTATCGGTTTAAGTTATAGAAACAAATTATATATGAAAATGTCATTTAAAGAAAAAGGCAGAAATAATATTAAGAATTTGTGAGATATAGAGTAAATTTCTTCATGATAAAATTACTTGTGATAGGAAATGTACACGATAGTTTGGTATGTTATAGTACATATAATAAAGCCCCTTAAAAAAAAAACAAAAAAAAAAAAACAAAACAAAACAAAAAATCTCCAAAAATCTCCAATTGGTGTTCTAATTTGGTAGGATAATTAACCCATATTATTTCATCTTCTCAACACAAGCTACTGTTTGTATTATTAAAAACAGGTTTGCCCGTTTACTTTATTTTTTATTATTTTTTTAATCCTTTTTGGTTTGAAGATACTTTATTTGTTAAATTTTCAAATAATCTTCTAATATTTTGATATTAACAATGTTACAGGTTCGTCCTATATTATTTCAAAAATTAAAACAAAGCGATATATATATCATTACAAAACAAAAGGATTCGAAATAGTTTGTGTCCTGATATTTCAATTAACGTTGATTTCATCTGAGTGAGTGTTGGTATTATTAATGTTTATGTATATGTGAGTATATAAAGTTTTACAGCAACTCGTTTAAGTAGATCTTGTTTTAATATATGCATTTGTATATTTTTTTACACTAATTCGATTTGAACTTTGTATTTCTCCAAAGAGCATCCATGGTTCAACTCTGTTAAAGTGATCATGTGGAGATTTTCTTTTATGATAAAGGTATATTAACTTCTATATTCAAGCATAGGTGCATGAATAAATTAATTTTTTAGAATTGAAATATAACATTTTATCAATTATTAAAACAGTTGAGTTGTAAAACGTTTAAAATTTAATGTTGAATTCTAGAAATAGTTTGGTATTCCGCATTTTAATTAGATGTTCTCAATTATTTTACACTTATTTATATATATATATATATATATATAACTAATTGGTTACTAGTTGATAACCAAGATAATGGTCAGTTATCGATAGTCAACTAATAACCACCTTCCCAGAAAGGAAATTGGATGGTTACCAATCAGTAACGGTCAAATCCATTAGATTCTTTCACCTGACTATTTATAAAATAACACAAATTTATTTTAAATCACGAAAATCCAACAAACACCACAAGAAAACAAATAAATCCAACGTTTTTGTCTCATATAAATAACAAAATATCTTTTATATATACAAAATTACCTACAATTAGTTGCTGTTACAAAATGGGTAAAACTATGATCAAGCCCTTTTTATATAGCTTATTGTTAAACCATTAAGATATAATCGAATAGTTGAGATATTATTTGTATATCATAATTATCATACACCTTACCTCATATTAGTATAAATTAATAAACAAAAATAAAAAATAAAAAAAACTCCATGCCTTGCCCGATGCTGGTGACTTCCCCGCCAACACCAACGACAGACCATATTTGCCCTCTCCCCCGCCCCCCCCCCCCCCCCGATGTCGATAAGCCCAGGCACCCCCCATACCCCCAACGCCGACCCATGCCTCAATCCCCCCCACCCCACCATTAATGCCGGTCTCGGCCCCGCCAGATCTGGGCCCCCAACCCCCCAAAACCCTGACGATGGCCCCCCTCCGATGAGCTTCCGCTATTCAGGGACGGCGAAACTGCCTCCTCCTAGCGACCTTCCACCCACCAGTGAGAGAAGAAAGAGAGAAGGTGGGGGTAAGGTGGGGGGGGGGAGTGGGGGAGGCGAGCGCTAGGATCAGGGGTGACGTGGGGGATGCCGCGCATGGGTCGGCATCGGGGGGCGCCTAGTAGGGGTGCTCGAGCACCTGGGGAAGTCGTCGGATGGGGAGGCAGATCTGGTTGGTCGTTGGCGTTGATAGGGAAGTCGCCGACTTAGAAGAAGGGAAAGGAAGGGTGAGGTTTTTTTTTATAATTAATTTATACTAATATGAGGTAAGGTGTATGATAATTATGATACACAAATAACATTTCAACCGTTCGATTACATCTTAACGGTTTAAAAATGAACCCTATCGATAGAGTATATAAAAGCAGTTTTATCATAGCTTTACCTTTACAAAATTCTCCCAAAAAACTACAGAAAGCACCAAAAATCATCCCCAAATGTCCCAAACAACAAACCTAATCCTAATCCTAATCCAAACACCAAAATCCCACCCGTTGACCACCAACACTCATCGGAGCAACACTGACGAACCTCGACGAAGAAACACCTGCAAAAAAAAAAAAAAAAAAAAAAAAAAAAAAAAAAAAAAAACCACTTAGAAAACGGATTAGGGTTCCTGCAAATATAGACAAATCGCCGGACAAAAAAGCTAGCGAATGGAAATATAACAGGTACAGAGACGGAGATAATATCGTCGTCTTGTCACCGTCCCTGTCACGTTCTCGTCACAGTCTTGATCCCATGCCAATTGCTTGTTAACACCATCTCGATCCTGTCGCAAGTTGTGTTGTAGTCACCATATCGATCCCGTTGTTGCCACAGTCACATCTCGATCAACGAGAGGAGAGAGAAAGAGAGAGAGAGACAGCGTGGAAGGCTTGGCACAAACCTCCTCTGCATGTGGTTCTCGTTGAGCTATCCCGTTCTCCACCATCGAGGTCACGAAAATGCGAAGGCGGCATCGAGGCATCGTAAAATTGTGAGGGTGGCACAAGTTGAGGCGGCGATTGCGAGAGATCGTTAGAGTTATGGGGAGAGACAGAGAGGGACAGAATTAGAGAGAGAGTCGGGTGGAAGAAGGGAGAGAGGTTGTTGAGAAAGAAAGAAGGGAAAGAAAGAGAGAAAAGATGTGAGAATATTACGATATTTATAATTTAATTTATTACATAGGTGATAACCATGGCATATTTTACAAGAGTATTTTACTCATCTTATTTTTATGGCATCCAACCTAATTATCCTAGAAACGTTAAGCCCAAGTGGCGAAGCCCAAGTGACTTCATTTGTGTGAGTTTGGCAATTTGCATAAGGGAGAAAGAATAAAATAACATTTTTAAATAAAATAATAATAAATTATAGTATAAAATTTTTATCATTATAATAAATTATATAATTAAATTTATGATCACATAACATTAAAACAAAACCATCATTCTTCTTCTCTCTAACATGAAATTATGAACAAAATTTTGTTATTAAAAATTAATTATATATCTAAAAATTTTAAGATAATTCAAGGCAAGGATTTACGAGAAAATTATGTTATAATTCATCATCTTTTAAAAAATGTTATAAACCTCAAATATATTTATAAAATATGTTATTTGTTATAATTTTCCTTTGGAGAAGTTGCGTCAGGACAAGTTGCGTCAGGACGACTTTGTTTTGCGTTTGAGAAAATTAGATATATAATATGTTCAAAAAGTGCACATGATTATGATATATTATCCCTAAGTTATTTTTATTTCGTACTTTCGTCACTTTGAAATAATGCATTATCCCTAAGTTATTTTTATTTCGTACTTTCGTCACTTTGAAATAATGCAAATAAGATCAGAAACACCATAGATGTCATCCACCCGCTACCCCGCATCATTTCTCGAGCAGTACTTTATCTCATTCTCTACTGTCTCTAGGAGGCCTTAGAATGAATATATATATATATATATATATATATATCTCGTATTTTTGTGGTCCCCCGCAAGCCATTCCACTCTCGATATCTTTCTGGAAATATAACAGGTACAGAGACGGAGATAATATCGTCGTCTTGTCACCGTCCCTGTCACGTTCTCGTCACAGTCTTGGTCCCATGCCAATCGCTTGTTAACACCATCTCGATCCTGTAGCCGTTTTGTTGTAGTCACCATCTCGATCCCGTTGTTGCCACAGTCACATCTCGATGAACGAGAGGAGAGAGAAAGAGAGAGAGAGAGACAGCGTGGAAGGCTTGGCACAAACCTCCTCTGCATGTGGTTCTCGTTGAGCTATCCCGTTCTCCACCATCGAGGTCACGAAAATGCGAAGGCGGCATCGAGGCATCGTAAAATTGTGAGGGTGGCACAAGTTAAGGCGGCGATTGCGAGAGATCGTTAGAGTTATGGGGAGAGACAGAGAGGGACAGAATTAGAGAGTGAGTCGGGTGGAAGAAGGGAGAGAGGTTGTTGAGAAAGAAAGAAGGGAAAGAAAGAGAGAAAAGATGTGAGAATATTACGATACTTATAATTTAATTTATTACATAGGTTTACAAGAGTATTTTACTTGTGAGAAATATCAATCCACATCTTATTTTTATGGCATCCACCCTAATTATCCTAGAAACGTTAAGCCCAAGTGGCGAAGCCCAAGTGACTTCATTTGTGTGAGTTTCGCAATTTGCATAAGGGAGAAAGAATAAAATAACATTTTTAAAATAAAAAATAATAAATTATAGCATAAAATTTTTATCATTATAATAAATTACATAATTAAATTTATGATCACATAATATTAAAACAAAAGCATCATTCTTCTTCTCTCTAACATGAAATTATGAACAAAAATTTGTTATTAAAAATTAATTGTATATCTAAAAATTTTAAGATAATTCAAGGCAAGTATTTACGAGAAAATTATGTTATAATTCATCATCTTTTAAAAAATGTTATAAACTTCAAATGTATTTATAAAATATGTTATTTGCTACAATTTTTCTTTGGAGAAGTTGCGTCAGGACGACTTTGTTTTGCGTTTGAGAAAATTAGATATATAATATGTTCAAAAAGTGCACATGATTATGATATATTATCCCTAAGTTATTTTTATTTCGTACTTTCGTCACTTTGAAATAATGCAAATAAGATCAGAAACACCATAGATGTCATCCACCCGCTACCCCGCATCATTTCTCGAGCAGTACTTTATCTCATTCTATACTGTCTCTAGGAGGCCTTAGAATGAAAAAAAAAAAATATATATATATATATATATATATATATCTCGTATTTTTGTGGTCCCCCGCAAGCCATTCCACTCTCGATATCTTTCTGGAAATAGATCTCTTCACGAATGAAAATAGCATCAATGTCCTTTTCATGCTGGGAAATCTTTTGAATTATTACCTCCACAAATTGATTATTTCCTATCTTCTTTGGAAGAGAAACAACACTCTAATCAACAACTTGAAGTTTTGACGAAGAAATGTTGGGAATTTTAAATAAATGCCACAAATACATACCTTGGATTGATTTTTGTATTTAAAAAAAAAAAACTAAAACTAAAACTAAAACTAAACTAAACTAAACTAACAAACACTAAAACTAAAACTACAAAAAAAAAAAAAAAAAAAAAAAAAGCCATAAATTGACATCTTAATTTAGTTATTTATTTATCATCATATTTTAAAATATCAACTTTACTCTTCATTTATCTGTGGTCTCCATAATGATACTAGCAGATATTCATAGTGATACCGGCCAATCGATAGTCCTCAGTTGGTAATTAGTTGGAAACCAAGATACCAGTTTGTTACCTATCAATAACTATCTTCTCGACACGTTAGGACCACCTCCATGGAAAGGAAACTAGATGGTTACTGATCGATAATCACTATCCGTTAGATTTTCTCACCAAAGGATTGAAAATAATACAAATTTACTTAAAAATCACAAAAATCCAGGCAGCACTACAAAAATAAATAAACAAATAAATAAATCCAACATTTGTTTCACAAATAAAAAATAAAATATCTTTTATATTTTCAAAATTACCTACAATTAATTGTTATCATGAAATCGTCCCAAAAACCCACAAAACCGCTAAAAATCAGCTCCAAATCATCCCCAAATGTCCAAACCCAGCCCCAAATCAGTCCCAAATGTCCAAACTCTAACCCTAACCCAAACACCCATATCTCAGTGGCCAACCACTACCACTCATCGAAGCAAACAGTGGCAAACCTCGACGACGAAGCACCTGCAGAAAAACCAACAAAACCACATTGGAAATGGATGGGGGTACCTGTATATACAGACAAATCGCCGGCGACCATATATTATAAAACAGATACATAAATAGAGAGAATAGTACAAAATAGTTTTGAGTTAAAGAAAAAGATTAAAAGATTAAAAAAAAAACCTTTGGAAGTCAGATGCCATATGTGCACCAAACGAGCCCAAAGTATCATAAGGTTTGTGGATCTTTTCATGGCATTCTTAAGAATTTCTCGTTCGTTATTCCACTTAAAAATTGGCCTAAAAATTTGAGATCACTTAGCCCACATTTATCAAGAACATATCTAGAATTTAAGAGTTCATGTTTGGACTTCTTGGGCTGAGGCCCCCCAGCCTTTCGTCATTAGTGAATTGAATCTCATTGAGATTCCCAAAACAAAGCCTAGTGATTTAAGGGCTGAATTTTTCTTCTAACTTTAGCCCCTGCTTGATTCATAGGTTCGAAAGTACAGTTCAAACTTTTTTTTATAATAATTTCTCTCACAAAAACTTGAATTTTTTATTCAGTCCTATAACCAAACAAGCTATTAGTGTTCTTGATTTAATGGCTGAAAATCATACCCTTGATTATGATGTTCTATTTGTTGGTAAATGGTTTTGATTGTAAAATTTGAATGTTTTTTTGTTCAAACAGACATTGTAAATTCAAATAGTTATTTAAGAGAGAGAAAAAATGAATATGGGAAAACTTATATGATATCCAAAATTAAAAGCAATGCTTTCTCTTAACAAATACAAATGCTCAAGAAAAATAAGAACATTTCTCTAAAGATTTTGTATTATTTTGTATTAAATTTTTCTCACGAAGACAAATAGTTGCAATAACAAATTAATCCGCTTTCAGCTATCCTTCAACAAGATTAGTCCATACATATTTAAGATGTAAAAGTAAATATGTTAAAACAAATCTTATACAAATAATCGTAAAAGATTATAAATGTAACGTTTCACTTATTTTGTATGACGTTGTTACACCCATTTAACTAGTTATTATAATCTAAAATAAATACAAATCACAAAAATACTTTAACGATGCACATAAATATATTTCTCGTTTTGACAAATAAAATAAGAGATCTCTAAATTGCATTCATCAATTAACCTGACTCAATCAATATTTGACGATGTTTTCCAGACAAGTAGTTCCATCGCCCACTCTTTTAAGAGTCATTGATGATAATCGTGCCATAATCCATGTCTTCTTTCTGCGGTATATTCTACTAATAATATGTGAGGTGATTTAAAAAAAAAAAAAAAAAAGTCACCGATCCAATTTACTATTTGATTTTCCATGCATTACGTAATACTTAAATAATATCGTATGCCAAAAAAAGGTTGTATATATTAACTTATATATATATATATATATATATATATTACAGAGATTCAAAAAATAACCTATACATGCGACTCTATTTTAAACCATTAGTTTTGTATATAAAAGTATCTTTTATATATACACACAGGGACAAATTTAGGAGTGCGAGTGGGAGCTGTAGCACAAAACTAGATGCACAAAACCTTTTTTTCTAATAAGTTGGCGACTAGATGCACAAAACTCATACTCTCTTTTTCGCTCAAGAAAGAGTTCACTGTAATTGCGACATCCGAGATGAGCTTATCAACCCAAATTTTGCGAGCAGAAGTTGAGCTTCTAACAAAGAAAAGTTCTGAGCTCTTCCCGGCGAAGAAGTCAGAGGTGTGTTCAAACTCGAGATGAGGATAACCCTCGACGAGAAGTGTGTTTCCCTCCATCACCAAGGAACTGTACCCAAATTCGATGCACTTCTTAATCACATAGGCCTTGACTAAAATGGTGTTTATCAGTTCTACACGGGAATCTTGAATGTCTTTAATTTTGGGAGTATCTATACTCCGCAGAAATTGATCTCCAATAACCACGGGATGTCCCTTTCTCGCAAGTTCAAGCAGGAAATCCGACTCCGGGCCAATAAATATGTAGTTCCAAACGTTTAGCTTCTCAAAGTTGCAGAGAAGGTTCCTTACAACCATGTCTGGTACCCCATATAGGTTCACAAGAATAACGGTCTCCTGTTTCTGCACCGAGCGAAGAACAGACCCAAGTTCATCAAACCTCCTAACAACCCTTTCAGGAAGAACTTCCCTGAAACAGAAATCATACCACTTCAGGTTTCTCAATGGCTGCATCGCCAGAAGGTCAAAATCTAGAGTCTTCATCTAACAAAACGGAATAAGGCCCAGCAGTTTTCCCATAGTTAACACCGGCATCTCTGTGAGAGACACTTAACGCTCTCTCATGTAAAAAATTAGTGTAAAAATTATAATAGCCACGAGAATGAATGAATTTAATAAACCAAGGAGTCCATATCCTCTCTCCCATCTTTTTGTACCATCCTGTAGTTACCTGCATACGAATTCCACATTCTAATCGTGAAATACTTAAGATAGAAAAGATCACCAAGAAATGATAACCTCAAAAATTGATCATCAAACCAAGATAGATAAAAGATGACGTACCATGCCATCAAGAAATGGCTTTATCCCCTTGGCCTTGTTGTTGTCATACCACAATCTAAACTCTTTCCATGGTTTCGGAAAGAGAAGCTGACCCCAAGTGCCTACCAACTGGTATAAGAAAAGCCGAGTTCCACTATCCAATTGTATTTTATTTCCACGTTTACCTATAACAAGAAAGTACAATGAATCTCATGAAATAAAATTTCAATGCCACGAATTAGCTCATGAAACATAAAAGTCATAACACAGATTAAAAAGGACAATAAACAAGGAGAACAATATTTCCTTGTCCGACAATAGGCAAGGTTCACTTATAAAAGTACAAACAAAGCAAATCAACCAGGCAAGAAACAGAACTTTGTCTCTCTTAACAATTTCAAAAGAGAGATAGGGAACAAATTGTTCAAACGCAAAAATCCGTAACCATTTTAGTTTCAAAGGAAACATTTTTTGTAAGGAGCTCTATACCTGCAATCTAAACTTTGAAAATTCAATTGAGTAAAACACAAACGTGAATGTTAATTAGTTTTAGACCAACTAGATTACGGCTACCGACATTCTTATCGACGACATTTATTCCTCCTTTATTGTACAAGAAAACGAAGCAGTTCACCTCAATGAGCATAATTCAATTCCATTTTGAATCAAATCAATAAGAAACGTCAATTATATAAAAACAGACTCAGAGTTTCTATAATGAGCAAAATTCAGAGTCATAATTCTTCATAAAAGCTAAACAAACTACATATAATTTTCGTATCAGGAGAGCTCAAATTTCGAGCTATATATCTACATCAATCATCACCTACCAGTTCCAAAATACCTCATTTGAAGAAAACTTTGAGATCCTTCACCTTTCGGTGAACATACAAATCCAGTATATAACATTCACACAAACATATATATATTACATATAAATTTTCAACATTTCTGCATAAAAAGAAAAAGGACAAATGCCAAAGTACCTGGGACAAACCTTGGTCGCTGAAGCGAAGCTCCATAGATGTACGGACGAAAGTTCGCAGCATTGTAGTAATAATTGACAATCAAACTCCTGAGAAACTTGTAGTAAAGCGGCGAAACTTCCAAATCATCCTCGACGACGAAGGCGAACTCGTCGTCGGAGCTAGGCCACCAGGACTCCAGCCACTGCGCCTGCAATCCAGCATTCTGCGTCCGGTAATGCACGATCTTGTCACCGAACTTCCAGACGAATCCGTCGACGAAGTCCAGGATCCGCCGCGATTCGCCAAGGGCGCGATCCGTATGGGCCGAGCCGTTGAGGAGCGGGAAGTGGTCGATGTGGACGTGGAGATGGACGCGATCGGAGATGTAGTCGGCGGCGGCGAGGGAGCGGAGGCAGCGTGCGAGGGAATCGAGGCGGTTGAAGGCGAGGACCTTGACGATGAAGGTGAAGTCGCGGCGGAGGGGGAAACTAGGGTTAGGGTTGGGGTTGGGGTTGGGGATGGCGGTGGGGAGGAAGAGATAGGTGGAGCGGTGGTGGGAGAAGAGGAAGAAGAGGGCGGCGATGGAGAGGAGGAGGAGGAGGGGGAAGAAATGGCGCTTGGGACCCGCCATTGTTGAACTGGAATTGAAGCTCTGAAGATAAAGAGGGTTTACTGAGCTACTGAAACGACGACGTGAAGCTCTGCTGCCTGTTACTGCGATTGCTGCTGCTCAACATGTTTTCCCTCCCCGCCCTTCGCATTTGACGTATCACGTTATCTACCCCTGTCAGTATCGGCTTGGATGGTAGATAATATATTTTAAAATCTGCTGGGAAGGACATTTAATGAGTCGCAAGAATTACATGATCTACAGAGTTTCCCTCTCTAACTCTTTTTTTTTTTTTTTTTTTTTTCTTTTTAGAGCAAGAAGTCTCTCTACTGTTTTTTCGGCGTACTTCTCCGGTTAGAATCGGGTTTTGAAACCAAACTTTTTCTCAGGAGGATAGATGGGGTGATTCAGATGAGATTCAATATAAATCCAACTTTTTATTTACTCGTGGGATCCGGACGGTCTGGGAGGGACCACCACGACTCCTATCTTCTCACGAATTGGATTTGAACCAATATCAAGCCCATATTTTAAAATCTGTTAGTGTCGGAATTTTGAAGGTTAGAGTTTAATGAGTTTTGAAATTGTGTTTTTGGTACAAAGTTTGAGGTGAAAGTGAATGAGTTGAGCTTGAGTTGAAATGAAATTTTTAAGTTTGAGTTGAGTTGACTTTTTAAAAAGTAGTTATAAATTTTGTTGACCTTTCAGAAAAAGATAAAAATTGATATGAAAAAATACAGTTTAGTTGGAGTTAAACTTTATTACCAAACAAAGCCTAAACTTGATACGTGTTTTTAAAAAATAACAATATAAATTTTGTTTAGTTCATATCAAAATTATATATATATATATTTGAAAAATTCATCTCATTTTGATATAAAATAATAAAGTTATGGACTCTTAGGACTCATTTGGGAGGTTATATTTACATCTGGTTTGTAATACTTATTTTGTCTTATTTCTCAAATCAAAACTATTTTTTACTATTCATATATCCAAATGTCTTTGGTAAATTCAAATTTTAAACATCCATAACTTTATTATTTCAAGTTCAAATGAGATTATTTTTTTTATAAAAATCTTATAGAATTTTGAGAGAAACGAAATAATATCCATACTAATATTTTTTCTGAACATATTTTAAGATTTTACATTTATTCACTCAAAACAGTTTTGTTCCCTCAAATGCACATTTTCAAAACTACATATGATTTTCAAACCTAAACAGATCGCCAAACCTCCCCAAACAAGTCCTTAAAGTTTAAGTTTTTAAAAAATGAAAAAGAGAAATTTGAAAAGGCGAATAACAGTAAAATTAGAAGAAACACGAAAAAAAAAATGATAAAGACGTTTCCAAACCTTCCCCAAATAGGGGTTTATAGAACGTTTAGATGAATCACTTTGCAAATTAGAATGAAAAATTTTATAATCCGTTTCAATCATGAATAATATTTGAATTGCATGTTTATAATCAAACGTAGCTTCAAATGAAATTTATGTTTAGATAGTTTTTGTTAAATATAACATTTGAAAAATATAAATATAAAAAAAAAGGTATAATATGGATTTTTAAAAAATAAAACTTTGGATTTAGATTTCAGTTAAATTAATGTAAAATGGTAAAACATTCAAATATTTTTACTTCAGTAATAATCCATTCAAACGTTTATTGCAGGAGTACAATAATAACCATTCCAACAGCTTATCTAAAGGAGTAATTAAGTGGTGATAACGTTTTCATTTGACCATTTAGCTCAGCTCATCTAAATGAGTAATTCAGTGGTGACAATGTTTTCATTTGACCATTTAGCTCAAAATGAGGATTGAGACTTCTCTTAAATTTGAGTCATTTGAATATTTTTGCATAGTAAACAATTGAGAATGAATATATATATATATATATATATATTTTATGTTCTATTTAAGCTCCAAACTACCATAGTTTTTTTGTTTCAATTCCGATTGAGGCCAATTATTTTTTATATGAGTTTAGAACGAAAATATAAATAAAGCTCCATCCTTGTATCTAGTCCAAATTTGTTATGGATATTGAGGTTTTGTAAGATTTGTTAAAATTGATTTCAATATCTATCTAGATACGTATTCAAAATGTTTTATTTAAATGTTTCATTTAAGATTTGAACATCCAAACACCATTTTAAATGGTAATTCAAAATATTTTTGTTCCAATATTGTTTCTAAAATGTTAGTATTTAATGGTTCTAGCAAACGACCCTGAAGTTTTGCACTCAAATTGAATATAGGAATCCAAATGTATGTTTGAGATAAATGAATACGGTAAGAATTTCTAAAAAGGATAAATTTGATTTTTCTGTCCTGAATTTTTTGATGGTCTCGTAACTTTGTTATCTGAACTTAAAAAATTAGTAAAAATGATCCATGAACTATAAAATGTTATCATTTTTACTCATACCGTCAGTTTAACAGATGTAATTGTTGACTTGACAATAACAAAATTATAATTTAATATGGATAAACTTTTTTTCTACCCTTTGAATTTTAATACTCTTATAGTTGTCATATGAACTCTGAAAGCTGGTGCTTATACCTCTCAAGCTTTAAACTGTTAGCAAGAATTCCTCTCAATCTCTAAATCATTAACAAAATCACATTTTTTTTTTCCACATTTTGATCATATATGACTTGAAAAAACTTTATTTTGCCACTAATTTGTAGTACATTTGAAACCTAACTCCCCAAACATTGAAAAACTAGTATTTACACCTCACTAACTTTAAACATTGAAAAACTAGTATTTACACCCCACTAACTTTAAATTGTTAGTAAAAAATACTCATTGTCTGTCATATTTTGTCCACTTAAATTAATGTGATACTAGTTTTAATAATAAAAAATATTAATTTCAACTAAAACTTTTGTTAATACAAAAACAACCTTAATAATCTATGAAAATTAAGTATAATATATTCAATATCAATACAATTTCATGCAAAAACAGAGCAGTATACAGAATTACTGATACGCATTATAATTATTTTTTAATAAAGATAAAGTTCAACTACACAAAAGCACGACACAATAGAAAACAAAACAAGAACAAATTTAACTTTTTTCCTTTTGAAAATTCAATTTTGTAAAACCAAAAAGTCTAAAAAAAAAAAAAAAAAAAAAGACAGAGAAACTAAAACATCCAAACAAGCTAGAAAAGGAAAAAGACAAAAAATAAATAGAAAGTAAATATACTGACGCCTGAAAATGACTAATGTGTTCATAAAATTTGTTTTTAAAATTGAAGTCATAACAAGGAACAAAAAGAAAAAAACTTTTATAATTAGATCCTTTAAATTTTGATTGATTTCTAAGGTTATTTTTGTAATTATAAAGATTTTAATGTAAATTAACTTATATTGTTTAATCTAATGCCACATCAATTTTAAGTAGATGAAATATTAGTATTTTTACTAACAGTTTATAGGTTGAGAGGAAATGAATGGAGCTTTGTCTCTCTTTAAAGGTTTCAAAAGAGAGATTTGGATAAGTAGTCCATTTTTACGAATTTTATAAGTTTCATTCGAAACAATTTTCATCCGAAAATTTAGCATTTGTTTAATAAGTTAATTGGAGTTAAAATTGTTAAGTTAGAGTTAATTGATTTTTTAAAAACTAATTATAAAATTTATTAACCGTTCACAAAAAGATAAAATTGAGGTAAAAAAATATAGTTTAGTTTGAGATGAACTCAAATGCCAAATGGAACATTACTCTTTGCTTTCGAACAGTTTCCCGAACATCACCCACCGGTTGACCGGACATCACCGGAGAGCACACATAGTGCTATGTTTCAACTCTATTTGATGTGCGCTTGACCTCTTTTGGTTTGGATATACTAGCACAAAATAAAGACTTTTCCCTACACAATAAGCAACTAGAAATTCTCTTGAGATTTTATACTTTTAATATGTGATTAAAAGCGAATAGATTACCAATGCTAGTCGGCCTAAAATCCATAGAAGACCCCTTAAAAATTGTGAATTGATTTGAACTTTAATGCCATGGATGTATACATTGTATTGTATCTATTAACACATGTTAACCATGACTTTAGTGAACCAAAGTTTATTATTTTGTTCACACTTGTAGTTATACCTGATTTTCACTATGTGGCTTAGAGATGTATAAATCTGGTTTGACTATGCCTTTTGCTACATGTGTAATGCATAATTTGTAGATACACTTTGCATTGGTTACGGTACTCTGAAAAGCTATTCCGATGAGTGACTCTGCATATGAAGGCCCTTGAGCTATTTAGTTCTGGTTGTCGCATAAATGATAATAAATTTAAATGTTTTGTTTGACATTTAAGTTTAATTTCAATTAAATTGTATTTTCATTTAGTTTTTATATTTTTTTGAAAATTCAATAAATTTATAACTCATTTTGAAAAGTCAACTAAGTCTAATTTAAAAATTTGATCTCCAACTGGTGAACCGAACGTAAGCAAAGTTCCTGAACAAGATAAGCTTAGATGGTGAGGATTTTTTTTTTTAAATTTTTTTATCAATGTCATTTACATTTCTATTATGGGCCATGTTAGGCTGGTGTCCTAACCCAAGCAGGCCTCTCCCTTGGAGATGATGTGGGGATAGGAAGCTGTTTGTGACTTGGGCCCATGGTGTCTAGTTGGACTTTTATTATTTCAGAGACCTTCAGATTGATTCAATTTATTACAGGAGAGCTTCATGCTTGCCTCTTTCACGCTTTGCATGCACTTACGACATTGATCTATGCATTTGCTTCACCAGAGATATATATATATATGTTTAGATAACATTGTTTTGTGGCTGTTTGTACACATTATATTAATGTATGCACTTCAACTATGCGTTGTTGATTTGTGAGTTTCTGTTCATATGATTCCATGGCGTCTTGACTATGATTGTCCAAAGAAGTTTGGACCACATTGGTACTTCCATTATTATTTTATGAGCTTAATAACATCATCGATGCACTAAATCACTTATTATTAATATATTAATGAAAATTTCTATAATTTACAATGTATTGTATGGTTTGAAAAAAATATTCATTGGGCTTAATGATCTTAAAAATTTAGATACTTATAGACTTATGGGCATTATAAATCATCAACTGATCAATAAAGAAAACACATATCATGGAATTGATAATTTAGTAACATCAAAGTCACATTGTTATATGAATTTCCAAAAGAAATGTGCAGTAATGAACAAATTCTCTGTCACCCCACGCTGTCACTCGCCACCCACCCCACCGCCGTTTATGTGGGCCCCCTTCCGAGTTCCATGGTGTCACAACTCACCCATTGTTGTACTGTTGCCTTCCCAGCATCACAAACTTCCCCCTCGAAACCTAGTCGGCACCAACCACTCCTTCCAGCCCCCAAACCCGCCCCCAGCCCCCTTGTTGAGCACAAATTTTTATTTGTGTATAATAGAACAACTATTTTACCAAAATCTCTCTAGCAATCAGTGATCGAAGTACGATAGACAGTGTCCCAAGTCTAGAGATCGGTACTGCCAGTGGTCACTACTAAGAAAGAGAAAGAAGGGAAAAAGATGAGGTATTTTTGTCCATTCATGTTTTTTATGGCTTGTTTAGTGTTTGAGTTCAGCTTCAATTAAACTGTATTTTTTGACTGAATTTTGTCTTTTTTTAACCGTCAATAAAAATTATAACTAGTTTTTGAAAAGTCAACTAATTTTAACTTAAAAATTTGAACTTAAAAATTTTAACTCTAACTAACGATCCAAATGGAAGCTAAATATTTTGACTAGGTTGACTGATCGTAAAAAGATGCATAGATTTGGAACTTGAATAGTATGGTGGCTCAAATAGAAGAGGTGTCCAGGAGGTGGCTAACTTGTAAATCACTCATTTGTTTTGTTTTGTTCAGACCAAAAGATGGAATTCCAGCCCAGCCTCAGCCCGAGCCTGACACAATCACCAAGAGTCGAACGACTCGTGTGCCGGCCCTACTTAAAAGTTACACCTCTATTCTCTTCTTCATTAGGTTGCTTTAAGAATTCTATGTCTTTATTTGACTCTCCGGTTTGAACAAAATAATACTATTTCAAATTTTTTTTTTTTTGGTTTTTTAGTCAATAAAAAAAATATAACTAATCTTTAAAAATTAATCAATTATAATTTAAAATTTTCATCATTCATGCTCCTGATATATTAGATGCTATCACACATGTTCCTAATATATTAGATACTATCATACATACAATCATACTCAATTCGATGGAATTATTTGATCTTAAAAGGATATTCTATAATTTTGCACATGATGGGTTATTTCTTGGTTTCGTCCTCATTAAAAACTTGATTATTTTTAAATTATAATAGATAAAAATAATGTGCATACAGAGTCCTATTGAAAACATCCTATTGAAAACAAGAAATATCGGTGCACCAAACGCACTTTATGTATCATAATATTCTACCCGACACTACTTGTTTTTTTTTTTGGTTCAGTGTAACGAAGAAGCACAATATTATTTACTGACAACCTGCTATTCTTTTTTTTCTTTTTCTTTGTCGTTCAAAAGTAAGTTAATTTCTTTGACAAATTCAAGTGCTTTGATAACAAGGATATTGTTGTGATACTAAATTCCACTCTTTTTTTTTTCCCCTTTATTTTCTTTGTTTGTTTTGTTTTGTTTTGTTTTTGTTTTGTTTTTGTTTTTCCTTCTTTTTATTTAGTAGCATAAAGCTAGTTACTTTAAGAAATTTGACTTGTATGCAACCCACGTAAGGAGAAAATAACAGTGTCATAAGAATATTTCTGTACTATTAATCGTTTTAAGCTTCTTCTTCTTCTTCTTCTTCTTTTTATTTATTTATTTATTTTATTTTTTAAGGATTTGTTATACACTATAAGTCATATTCTACCAACATACAAGGTGATGACAGACAAGTGATCATACTATATATGTATTTGGATGACTTTTCTCTTTATTTTGTAGCGCATTAGCCCTCCTTTAATAATTCGTTATCACCGACATGATTTTATTTTAGGCAATAATTATTATTAGTCTATTTTCATAAATTACCTTTGAGTAATTTCGTTTTCTCACTTTGACCTTTTGACATTCACTTTAGAGTTCAGCCTTTGACTCCTTTTATAAATTATTTGCTTTCAGTCAAAATTTAACGCAAAAATAGCACATGAGGATTTTAGGAAGGATAAATGATTAAATAAAAAGTAGAAATGAAAAAGAATCTAAAAGTTAAGAAAGATATAAATAAGATTTGGACATGATGGCTTTATGTTTTTTTTTAAATAAATATGTGCTTTTTTTATTCTTATTATTTTATCTTTCTTATTTGTTCATATTTATTTTCGTGCTAGATTTTATCTAAAATATATTATTTATTAATAGAGAGTTTAAAACTCTACATTTCAAAACATCCAGTAGTAACTAAACCTTTAAAACTGAATATCGGAGATCCAAATAAACAAGCAGCTATCGCCAACGGACCATTGTTAATTAGTTTTCTCCTCTACCAAACTTAACACACTATATTTGCTACTACAGTACTATTGTTTTATTTTACTTTCTTATTCTGTTTTTTTTTTTTTTTTTGATAAATCTTATTCTGTTTGTACTTAAAAGTAGGTTGCTTTAAGAAATCCATAATTGTTAGTCATAATTCTACTCCACACCCCAATTCAGCCGGTTTCTTTTTCTTTTTTCCCCTTTATTTTGCACCGTAACAAAAGAAAAGAACAACTAATAAGAACCATTCTTTCCTTTCTTTTTCCTTTTTTCGTCGTTTTCTTTCTTTATTTTTTCGTCGTTTTTTTTTGTTTTTTTATTTTTATTTTTATTGGGTCGTTTAAAAGCAAGATACTAACTCCAACTTAAAAGCAAGTTGCTTTAAGGAATTTGATTTCAATGCAACCACAGGAAGAATTAACAGTGTCTCCTTGTTTCATTTTTTTGATTATATGATCAGTTCTACTGTACGCAGAGTCGTATTCTACCCAGAACTAATTTTTGCGTAGACATACTTTTGGTTTATTTGTCAAACTGGCTATATCTAGTGATCGATCTCATACAGATCATCAGTACTATTTCCATCACGTTAGCTTCTGTTGAAAATTATCTAATCGTTAATCAAGTAATGAAGAAGTCAATGCAGTCGCAAGATTTTTTTATACGGTCAGATTAAAGAAGCAAATGGGTATTCATATACCTGTCAAATCAAGCAAATAATATATTAAAACATCAAAATAATACAAGCCATCTCCAAATAGGGCAAGAGGTATTGATGAGGTTCGGAATCCTAAAACGTTAGGAATTATGCACTTGTTTTGAAAGAATTAATGGAGATTAGGCAAGTTTCAAAGTTTTTAGGATAAATTGGAAGAACTCAATAATTTGCAAAAAGACATAATCATTTATTCTATAAAGAAAAATGCCTATAAATTTTGTGTTTAAAAAGGAAATGGCTTTAAAATGTAGAGATGACACTAGTTTTCGATTGAATTCGTCTACCTTCTCTGAAGGGCTGGTTTTTTTTTTTTTTAATTTTTAATTTTTTAATCCTTTCCCCTTTTGTTTTGTTTGCCATTGAGATTAGATCTGAATTTAGAATCAATATAATTGTACAAGTGCTAAGAAAGAAATGGAAATTGTGGCTGCAGGTAATATGTTGGATAAATGGATAGATCTTGACAAAGTTTAACAAATAGAGCCTGAAAAGAAAACGCCATATCACCAGCTTAGGACTCATAGACGGAGGTCTTAACTTGACAAAATCTAAATGTGTTTTCTTTACTGTCTTTTTATTACTGTTTTGTTTAGTTTAGTTTTTTTTTTCTTCTTATTTTAGACTCATTAATATCTCAATGGACCTCCCAAGTGCGGACGCAGATCCCCATGAGCGGATGAGATCTCACCGGACCTATGTGAGGCGGCGATCTCCCATGACCCTTAAGATCTCACCGGGGTTCGACGACAATG
>CM046363.1:226228-260766 GCA_025413025.1 Ficus hispida | reverse complement strand
AATTAGTGTAAAAATTATAATAGCCACGAGAATGAATGAATTTAATAAACCAAGGAGTCCATATCCTCTCTCCCATCTTTTTGTACCATCCTGTAGTTACCTGCATACGAATTCCATATTATAATCGTGAAATACTTGAGATAGAAAAGATCACCAAGAAAGGATAACCTCAAAAATTGATCATCAAACCAAATAGATAAAAGATGACGTACCATGCCATCAAGAAATGGCTTATACCCTTGGCCTTGTTGTGTCATACCACAATCTAAACTCTTTCCATGGTTTCGGAAAGAGAAGCTGACCCCAAGTGCCTACCAACTGATATAAGAAAAGCCGAGTTCCACTATCCAATTGTATTTTATTTCCATGTTTACCTATAAGAAAGTACAATGAATCTCATGAAATAAAATTTCAATGCCACGAATTAGCTCATGAAACATAAAAGTCATAACACAGATTAAAAAGGACAACAAACAAGGAGAACAATATTTCCTTGTCCGACAATAGGCACGGTTCACTTATAAAAGTACAAACAAAGCAAATCAACCAGGCAAGAAACATAACTTTGTCTCTCTTAACAATTTCAAAAGAGAGATAGGGAACAAATTGTTCAAACGCAAAAATCCGTAACCATTTTAGTTTCAAAGGAAACATTTTTTGTAAGGAGCTCTATACCTGCAATCTAAACTTTGAAAATTCAATGAGTAAAACACAAACGTGAATGTTAATTAGTTTTAGACCAACTAGATTACGGCTACCGACATTCTTATCGACGACATTTATTCCTCCTTTATTGTACAAGAAAACGAAACAGTTCACCTCAATGAGCATAATTCAATTCCATTTTGAATCAAATCAATAAGAAACGTCAATTATATAAAAACAGACTCAGAGTTTCTATAATGAGCAAAATTCAGAGTCATAATTCTTCATAAAAGCTAAACAAACTACATATAATTTTCGTATCAGGAGAGCTCAAATTACGAGCTATATATCTACGTCAATCATCACCTACCAGTTCCAAAATACCTCATTTGAAGAAAACTTTAAGATCCTTCACCTTTCGTGAACATACAAATCCAGTATATCACATTCACACAAACATATATATATTATATATAATTTCAACATCTCTGTATAAAAAGAAAAAGGACAAAAGCGAAAGTACCTGGGACAAACCTTGGTCGCTGAAGCGAAGCTCCATAGATGTACGGACGAAAGTTCGCAGCATTGTAGTAATAATTGACAATCAAACTCCTGAGATACTTGTAGTAAAGCGGCGAAACTTCCAAATCATCCTCGACGACGAAGGCGAACTCGTCGTCGGAGCTAGGCCACCAGGACTCCAGCCACTGCGCCTGCAATCCAGCATTCTGCGTCCGGTAATGCACGATCTTGTCACCGAACTTCCAGACGAATCCGTCGACGAAGTCCAGGATCCGCCGCGATTCGCCGAGGGCGCGATCCGCATGGGCCGAGCCGTTGAGGAGCGGGAAGTGGTCGATGTGGACGTGGAGATGGACGCGATCGGAGAGGTAGTCGGCGGCGGCGAGGGAGCGGAGGCAGCGTGCGAGGGAATCGAGGCGGTTGAAGGCGAGGACCTTGACGATGAAGGTGAAGTCGCGGCGGAGGGGGAAACTAGGGTTAGGGTTGGGGTTGGGGTTGGGGATGGCGGTGGGGAGGAAGAGATAGGTGGAGCGGTGGTGGGAGAAGAGGAAGAAGAGGCGGCGATGGAGAGGAGGAGGAGGAGGGGAAGAAATGGCGCTTGGGACCCGCCATTGTTGAACTGGAAATGAAGCTCTGACGATAAAGAGGGTTTCCTGAGCTACTGAAACGACGACGTTAAGGTCTGCTGCCTGTTACTACTGCGATTGCTGCTGCTCAACATGTTTTCCCTCCCCACCCTTCGCATTTGACGCATCACGTTATCTACCCCTGTCAGTATCGGCTTGGATGGTAGATTATACTTTAATATCTGCTAGGAAGGACATTTAGTGTCGGAATTTTGAAGGTTAGAGTTTAATGAGTTTTGAAATTGTGTTTTTGCTACAAAGTTTGAGGTGAAACTGAATGAGTTGAGTTTGAGTTTCAAATGAAATTTTTAAGTTTGAGTTGAGTTGTTTTTTAAAAATAATTATAAATTTTGTTGATTTTTTAGAAAAAAATAAAAATTAAATAAAAAAATATAATTTAATTGGAGTTAAACTTAGTTATCAAATAAAGTCCAAACTTGACAAGTTTTTTAAAAAATAACAATATAAATTTTGTTTAATTCATCTCAAAATTATATATATATATATATTTGAAAAAATCATTTCATTTTATATGAAATAATAAAATTATGACTCTTAGGACCCATTTGGGAGGTTATATTTACATCTGGTTTGTAATACTTATTTTGTCTTCTTTCTCAAATCAAAACTATTTTTTACTATTCATATATCCAATGTTTTGGTAAATTCAAATTTTAAACATCCATAACTTTTTATTTCAAGTTTAAATGAGATGATTTCTTTTTAAAAATCTTATAGAATTTTGAGAGAAACGAAATAATATTTTTTTCTGAATATATTTTAAGATTTTACATTTGTTCCCTCCAATGCACATTTTCAAAACTACATATGATTTTCAAACCTAACAGATCTCCAAACTCCCCAAACAAGAACTTAAAGTTTAAGTTTTTAAAAAATGAAAAAGAGAAATTTGAAAAGGCTAATAGCAGTAAAATTAGAAGAAACAGAAACAAAAAATGATAAAGACGTTTCCAAACCTCCCCCAAATAGGGGTTTATAGAACGTTTAGAAGAATCACTTTGCAAATTAGAATGAAAAATTTTATAGCCCGTTTCAATCATGAATAGCATTTGAATTGAATGTTTATAATCAAATGTAGCTTCAAATGAAATTTATGTTTAGATAGTTTCTATTAAATATAACATTTAAAAAGTATAAATATAGAAAAATAGGTATAATATGGACTTTAAAAAAATAAAACTTTGGATTTAGATTTCAGTTAAATTAATATAGAAGGGTAAAACATTCAAATATTTTTACTTCAGTAATAACCCATTCAAACGTCTATTGCAGGAGTACAATAATAACCATTCCAACAGCCTATCTAAAGGAGTAATTAAGCGGTGATAATGTTTTCATTTGACCATTTAGCTCAGCTCATCTAAATGAGTAATTAAGTGGTGACAATGTTTTCATTAGACCATTTAGCTCAAAATGAGGATTGAGACTTCTTTTAAATTTGAGTCATCTGAATATTTTTGCATAGTAAACAATTGAGAATGAATATATATATATATATATATATATTTTATGTTCTATTTAAGCTCCAAACTACCATAGTTTTTTTGTTTCAATTCCGATTGAGGCCAATTATTTTTTATACGAGTTTAGAACGAAAATATAAATAAAGCTCCATCCTTATATCTAGTCCAAATTTGTTATGGATATTGAGATTTTGTAAGATTTGTTAGAATTAATTTCAATATGTATCTAGACACGTATTCAAAATGTTTTATTTAAATGTTTCGATTAAGATTTGAACCTCCAAGCACCATTTTAAATGGTAATTCAAAATATTTTTATTCCAATATTGTTTCTAAAATGTTACTATTTAAATGGCTGTAGCAAACGGACCTGAAGTTTGCACTCAAATTGAATATAGGAATCCAATATATGTTTGAGATAAATGAATACGGTAAGAATTTCTAAAAAGTAAAGGACAAATTTTATTTTTCTCTCCTAAATTTGATGGTCTCATAACTTTGTTATCTGAACTTAAAAAATTAGTATAAATGATTCATATAAACTATAAAATGTTATCATTTTTGTCCATACCGTCAGTTTAACAATGTAATTGTTGACTTGACAATAAAAAATTGTAATTTAATAAGGATAAACTTTATTTCTGCTATCTGAATTTTAATACTCTTATAATTGTCATATGAACTCTGAAAGCTGGTGCTTCTCTTAAACTTTAAACTGTTAGCAAGAATTTCTCTCCATCTCTAAACCGTTAGCAAAATCACATTTTTTTTTTTCACATTTTGGTCATATATGACTTGGAAAAACTGTATTTTGCCACTAATTTGTAGTACATTTGAATCCTAACTCCCCAAACATTGAAAAACCAGTGTTTACACCTCTCTAACTTTAAATTGTTAGCAAAAAAGACTCATTATCTGTCATATTTTGTCCACTTAAAATTAATATGATACTAGTTTTAATAATAAAAAATATTAATTTCAACTAAAATTTTTGTTAATACAAAAACAACCTTAATAATCTATGAAAATTAAGTATAATATATTCAATATCAATACAATTTCATGCAAAAACAGAGCAGTATACCCAATTACTGATACGCGTTATAATTGTTTTTTAATAAAGATAAAGTTCAACTACACAAAAGCACACAATAGAAAACAAAACAAGAACAAATTTAACTTTTTTTCTTTTTGAAAATTTAATTTTGTTAAACCAAAAAGTCTTAAAAAAAAAAAAAAAGGACAAAGAAACTAACACATCCAAAACAAGCTAGAAAAGGAAAAAGACAAAAAATAAATAGAAAGTAAATATACTGACGCCTAAAAATGACAAATGCATGCATAAAATTTGTTTTTAAAATTGAAGTCATTACAAGGAACAAAAAAAAAAAAAACTTATATAATTAGATCCTTTAAATTTTGATTGAATTCTAAGATTATTTTTGTAATTATAAAGATTTTAATGTAAATTAACTTATTTTGTTTAATCTAATGCCACATCAATTTTAAGTAGATGAAATATTAGTATTTTTACTAACAGTTTAAAAGTTGAGAGGAAATAAATGGAGCTTTGTCTCTCTTAAAGGTTTCAAAAGAGAGATTTGGATAAGTAGTCCATTTTTACGAATTTTATAAGTTTCATTCGAAACAATTTTCACCGGGAATTTATCCGCTGTTTAATAAGTTAATTGGATTTAAAATTATTAAGTTGGAGTTAATTGACTTTTTATAAACTAGTAATAAAATTTATTGACGTTCAGGAAAAGATAAAAATTGAGATAAAAAAATATAGTTTAGTTTGAGATGGACTCAAATGCAAACGGAGTATTACTCTTTGCTTTCGAACAGTTTTCCGAACATCACCCACTGGTTGACTGGACATCACCAGAGAGCACACATAGTGCTATTTTCAACTCTATTTGATGTGCACTTGACTCTTTTGGTTTGGATATAATGTATAGCCAACTACGTGTCACTATTAGCTCAAATAAAGACTTTTTCCTACACAATAAGCAATTTGAAATTCTCTTGAGATTTTATACTTTTAATATGTGATTATAAACGAGTAGATTACCAATGCTAGTCGGCCTAAAATCCACAGAAGACCCCTTAAAAATTGTGAATTGATTTGAATGCTTTAATGCCATGGATGTAATACATTGTATTGTAACTATGAACGCATGCTAACCATGACTTTAGTGAACCAAAGTTTATTATTTTGTTCACACTTGTAGTTATACCTTGATTTTCACTAGGTGGCTTAGAGATGCATAAATCTGGTTTTACTATGCCTTTCGCTACATGTGTAATGCATAATTTGTATATACACTTTGCATTGGTTACGGTACTCCGAAAAGCTATTCCGATGAGTGACTCTGCATATGACGGCCTTTGAGCTATTTAGTTTTGGTTGTGGCATAACTGATAATAAATTTAAATGCTTTGTTTGACATTTAAGTTTAACTTTAACTAAATTGTACTTTTTCATATTAGTTTTTGTCTTTTTCTGAAAAGTCAATAAAATTTATAACTTGTTTTTGAAAAGCCAACTAAGTCTAATTTAAAAAATTTTATCTCTAATCAGTGAACCGAAGGTAGGCAAAGTTCCTGAACAAGATAAGCTTAGATGGTCAGGATTTTTTTTTTAAAATTTTTTATCAATGTCATTTTCATTTCTATTATTGGCCATGTTGGGCTGGTGTCCTAACCCAATCAGGCCTATCCCTTGGAGATGATGTGGGGATAGGAAGGCTCCTTGTGACTTGGGCCCATGGTGTCTAGTTGAACTTTTATTATTTCGGAGACCCTCAGAGTGATTCAATTTACTATAGGAGCGCTTCATGCTTGCCTCTTTCACGCTTTTGCATGCACTTTACCACATTGATCTATGCATTTGCTTTACTAGATATATATATATATATATATATATACATATGTTTAGATAACATTGTTTTGTGGCTGTTTGTACACATTATATTAATGTATGCACTTCAACTATGCGGAAGCATCACAGACGATTGGATCGTATACAACAAAATTTTCATAAAACTTTTGAATTTGGTTCAAAAGCTTAGTGCGCTTGGCCTTACTTTAGAAGTGTTTTCTCTTCATAGCTCGCTAATAAAATTATCTACACCTACACGTGTGATTAGAGTACATTAAATAATAACAAACAAAAGTTATTGTACATTGGTTTACTTTCAGTCGGTTTAAGTTATAGAAACAATAATATATTAAAATGTCATCTAAATACAAAGCCAGAAATAATATTAAGAATGTTTGTGAGATATAGAGTAAATTTCCTCATGATATGTTTATATATTGATCCGCAAAATTACTTGTGACAGGAAATTTATACGATTGTTTGGTATATGATCCGTCATACAGGTACAAAGCCCCTGAAATGAAAAACAACTGTTTTGGCAAGGAGATTGACATATGGGCTGCTGGTGCTATTTTATACAGGCTTCCGACCTGCCGCTATCTACATGTATATATTTAGGTATCGTTTGACTCTTGGGTTTAAACTCAAAATTTTCATCTTAGTTTTTGTCCTTTTTTTTTTAATTTTTGTTTTTTTCTGAAAATTTTTTTATCTTTTTTGAAAAGTTAATAAAAATTTTCAGTATACCTCAATCAAGGCCGAAAATTAAGAGAATAGAAGGAAAAAAAAAGAAAAAAAAGCACAACAACCTGAATGGTGGACGCAACAGTCAACTATAATAGAATTCGTTAAAAATGAAAACTTTATTAAATGGCAGGTCAAACTAGAAAAAAAGTTAGAATATAGTAGAGCTTGCACCATGTTGTAATTATTAGAATACAAAAATTTAATTTTTGTTCGTCTCATTCCATCAACTTATTTAGCTAATATATATATATATATATGTATGTATATATATAGGAAATATGCATTTCTTTGGACAATACTATTGGTTATATATTCTAATTGAACCCCAAACATAAACATTAATTGTGCAGATGATCAAAACGATCTTGATGATCGGATAAATAAAGAATTGTCTGGCAAATCAGACGCAGCAAAGGATCTTCTGAAGAAAATGTTGAAGTTAGATCCCAAACAAAGGATTGCAGCTGCCGAAGCCCTTGGTAAGTGTATATATTTCGTTGATTAAGAGTGCGTAATATTAAAATTTTCTTATAAAATGAGGATACAATTAAAATTATAATTGGATGAAACTCAAAATTCTAAATTTAAATCGTGGCACGTTCCCCAGTCATTATTTTGCGGCTCTGCTGCTGGCGGAGCAAGAAAATTGGTTTCATTGGGAGTGCTATAAAAAAAAAATAGAGATAAATATTTTCTAAAACAATAATATAATTATGTATTCTAATTATTAAGTATGGGCACAATGAATTTTTTTTAATATAAAATGGCCACATAATTAAATTCAATATAGATTACAGAAATAAAAATTAAAATATTCAAATTTGAATGCGGGCGTAATTGTAATTTTTCTTCTAAAACGAGGACACAACTGAAATTTTACAAAAATTATAGATTTAAAAATCAATTTTTAATACCTAAAAAACAAAAAAAAAAACTGTTTTTAAATCTTTTCCACGCGCCACGGTTTTTTTTTAGTAGTCAGTGGTATCTAACTTATGTTATGATTAATATAAACTCCATGTTTCTAAAAATTGAAATGTGGTTGAGTTTTTAAGGTCGTCGCTCTCATTAATTTATCTAATATTGTTAAATATTAAAATAGTCTTCTAATATTTTCATGTTAACAACGCTACAAAAACATCCTCTCCGTTATTGGAAAATTGAGTGCAAAGTATTGTCATGATAAAACAAATGGATTCAAGATAGTATGACTCCTGATATTTCATTTGGGTGGTACTAGATTGACGTTTATTTATGTGTGTGTGTGTATAAAATTTAACGGCTTCTAAGTAGGCCTTGTTATACATATATATAATATATATATGCATGCATGCATGTATGTATGTATATGTATATATGCACGCGCGGGTGGAACTTAATTCAATTTGAACTTGTTATTTCAATTCAGAACATCCGTGGCTAAAGTTTGTTAGTGTGACCGTGCCCGACTTCGAACAATTCGTGAAATTGAGGACGTTTTCTTTGACGTTTTCTTCAATGGTAGAGGTATATATATATATATATATATATATATATATATATATATATATATATCAACTGCTATATCCATGCATATGTTTAACAATTAATATTTCAATTGTTTCTATAACTTAAAAACAAGTGTTTAATTCTTAAAATAGTTTAGTTGTAATTAAATTATTCAGTTGTTAAAATCTAGTATATTTTAACTAAATGTTCTTTATTGGAAGCAAAACCACTTATTTTATAGCACTACTAGTAAGAGAATATATATATATATATATATATATATATTCTTTTTTTGAAGTACCAGTTGGAATATATATGGTTGCGCTTGTCTAAATGTATTCACCTATGTATTTATTTATTAAGTGTTGCTACAATTTATGGTAACTGAAAATTGAATTTATAAATAGGTGTTGGTAAAATCATTGTCAGAAGAAGAAAACCAGCGCTTAAAACAGTTGCTGAACAGCATGGATACGTATGCAAGTACAATGACATTAGAAGAATTAAAAATTGGATTATCCCCACTATCTTCTACACTTTCTGAATCACAGATGAAGGAACTTAACGATGCTGTGAGTACTCTATATATATATATATATATATAACGCAAGCTACCTCACTCATCCATTTTGCTTTGTTGTATAAAATTAATACTGTTTTTTTTTTCTTTTCTTTTCCATATTTTACCTTCCTCTTCATCAAATAGAATTAATCTGATTACATTTGTAATTTTCTTGATGTCCTAAATGAGAGTTATTTATTTTCTCTCTCTTGCCAGGTCGATTTTTTTTTACTTTTCCAGTTACTAAAATCATGCATTGTCATCAACTTGAGAACGAAAATATTCACATGGCTTTCCAATTCTTAGACAAAGATGGTGACGGGTAATTTAGTTCAAATATATATTGAAAACTTGATCATAATCAATCAATATCACAATCCATTACTATTAATGATTGATCTTGATGTACGTGACTACTTTATTTGTTTTATGTCATGTGCTAGGTTTATCACACGAGATGATTTAGGACAAGCTATGTCGCCGTATCATATCGGCGGTGAAGCTGCTATAAATGAAATCATTGACGACGTAGATACTAACAAGGTAATCAACTTATTACCATATACCTTCTTTGAATCCTATACCATCCCTTTTAATCTTTTTTTTTTTTTTTTGAGATTTCAGCATTGTTAGTCTTGTAATTATCCCATGATCAAATTTATTACACTTAATGTGCTTGTTTCTACAAAATTTTGAAAGTTAATTATGCACACGCAATGGACATAAGTTAGTCGAATAAATTTCATGAATCGGTCATTATGGTTAGTAAAAAGCCATAAAAAATACAAGGACGAATTTGTCTAAGCCAAAAATTAGGGATAATTGAGAACGCTAATAACTCATGAACTAACAAAGGCAAAAACTCTTATTGTTTCTTGTGATGTTATATTATTCTTTTGACATGGCGTTTTTCCTACAAGATTTGACGTACTAATTTTCTTTGGTTCCATTGTGCAGGATGGGAAGATCAACTACAGCGAGTTCGAAGCCATGATAAAGGAAGAAATGCATGAGTACAATGAGAAACAAAGAAAACTAAAGTTCTAGAAGATCGTTTACATATATATAAAATTCCAAGTTCCATGCAACCAAACTAATGCGTGTTGTTTATCCAATATATATATATATATGCGCGTGCTGTTTGAAAAATTCATATGGAAATTATGAAAGAAGTATCAAGGAAGCCGAACCATATTTTCTTTAGTTACTGGAAATTTTAACTAAATGTTTGTATTTGTCTCCATCAATGTCCCAAAGGTTATGCCTATTTACTATATATATATATATATATATATATTTGTTGTATGGGATAAAAGCGGAAAAAAAAATTTACCTAGTAATAATGTGGTCATCACGTGACGATGACATGACACTACAAATCTGTCGTGTGATAAGTAGAGAAGACATGACTAAAAGAGTCATTAACTATTTTAAAAAGTAGTAGAAATATATTATCTTTTGCATTCAGTTTATTAATATAACTAGAGTGTCCGATTTTCAGTCATTTTGGTCATTGAACAGGCCGTGCCAATATATAAATAATCTCGTTTGGTAACGCGAACTGGTGAAAAAAAACTATTAATCACCATCTTTCATGTACTTGTGAATATACAAATCCACTCGAGGATAAATGGGACCTACCATGTCCCCCGCGCGACAACTATTGCGGGGTAGTACTTGGCTGCTCGGCATCATTACACTTACGGGGTAGGCCAGGCTGCCAGGCATCATGTTGGTCTGCCTAGCACTGTTACTAGGACGATTCGCCGAGCAAGGTACCAGTCGTGTAGGGAACGATCCTTCGAGCTGGGAGATGTTCGTGGGACCTTTCCCTCAGAATCTAAGACCAACCGTTGAAAAGCATCCCTGATCTTCCTACCAGATTCA
Source organism: Ficus hispida (assembly GCA_025413025.1). NCBI lineage: Eukaryota > Viridiplantae > Streptophyta > Magnoliopsida > Rosales > Moraceae > Ficus > Ficus hispida. The sequence continues at coordinate 249,921 of CM046363.1, read as the reverse complement.
ATTTTAATGGAGAGGTCAAAACTATACATTTCAAAACATCGAGTAGTATAACTAAACCTTTAAAATATTATTGAGAGACCATTTGTAAAATTAATTTTCTAGTATCTGTACATATGTATAAATTATATATATATTTTTACAACTAGGCTATCTCTTCCAAAAAAAAAAAAAAAAGAAAGAAAAAGAAAAAAATGACGAAAAAGGAAAAGATAATTATAACATTTGGAACTTACACTTCTACCCGAACTTACACTCTATTTGGAACTACAGTACTTTTGTTTAATTTTTATTTTATTACTAGTTGAAATCAGGTGCTTCGCACGTATGAAACACATACATATTAAAATTGTTGAATATTTAATTTACAATATAAACATTAAAAAATTTACAATGATATAATATTTTTTTGACACATGTATGTTAGGCCATCACAAAAAAAAAAAAAAAGAGTAAGTATATATTTAACAGACATATTTGATTAAGAAAGTAAGTCTATTAAAGAAAAAAGATTAAAAAGTTTGAGGGGAAAAAAAATAAAAAGTACAGAAGAAAGTAACAAATCAAGGAAGAGTTTTAAAAAAAAAAAAAAAAAGAAAGACATCATCACAAAAAGACAAAATAACTTAATCAAAATTTTAAATAATATTTTTAAGACATCTCACTCTTTTAATATAGTTACTAGTTGTATCTGCCTGCGAAATAAGTGTGGATTTAGTTTGTTACATATGTATGTTTCTTATTTTTTAAGTTTTTTTTATTTAAAAAGAATGTAGATATAAAATTTTTAAATAAAATGAGCAAATCAAAATTATTTTGCATCAGTATTAGTCTTTACTTATTTTTTTTAAATAATTTTAAAATTTTAAATACATTCTGTTTTGCAGTGTACAAAAGTAGGTTGCTTTCAGAAATCCATCATTATTAGTCATATATTCTTCTCCACCCCACATTCAGGCTGTTTCTTTTTCTTTTCTTTCCTCTTTAATTCTGTAGTGTAACAAAAGAAAAGAACACTAATAACAACCATGCTTTTCTTTTTCTTTTTCCTTTTTTTTTTTTCGTTTTATTTTCCTTTTCTTCTGTCGTTTAAAAGCAAGATACTGAACTCCAACTTAACAGCAAGTTACTTTAAGGAATTTGACTTCAACGCAACCCACAGGAGAAAATAGTGGTGTCGTCTCCTTCTTTCATTTATTTGATTACGATCTGTTCTACTGTATAGAGTCATGTTCTAAGGTTTTGATGGACGTTTCACGGAATTAATTTTTGCGTACATATGGTTTTGGTTTATTTGTCAAACTTGGCTATAGCTAGTGATCAATCTCATACAGATCAATCAAGTACGTATTTTGATCACCTTAGCATCTGTTGGTAATTATATAACCGTTAATCAAGTAATGGAAAAAGTCAATGCAGTCACAAGACTTTTTTATATAGGTCAGATTAAGGAGGCAAAATTGGCATTCATATACCTATCAAATCGAGAAAACAATATAATAATAAATATCAAAACAATACAGGGTCCAAAATAAATTGGCATTTATATAGACTTTTTTATACCGGATCGCTTCCACAACGGTCCCATGGGGGACCGTCGTGGAATCCCCCAATTATTGGGGGCTTACATGACGGGTTTTTAAGCCTGTCGTGTAATGTTCAAAAAATTTTTAAATTTTCACTTTTCATTTTTCGAATTCCGCTCGAAAACTAAATTAAGTACTTAAATACAACTTTCCTCTTCATTTCTCTTCATATTTTCGCACGCATCTCCGTCTCTTTCTTAATACTCTCTACTTTTTTTCAAGTAACCACACATACTTCACCAACCCGCCGACACCTCTTTTTAAATTTCCGGTCAATCCGCCGTTGCCGTCATTGCCGCCGCCGTTGCCGTCGTTGCAGTCGCCACCGCCTCTTTTTTGCTTTGGCCGTGACTATTCTTTTTCAAACAAAAGTAAGGTTCACTTCATATCTAAATTAAACCACATTTGCTTATTTGTTCATTTAAAGATATATTATTGCAAATTAGTGTGTTTGTTTTTAATATTTCTCTTTGTAGATGAGACAAATGCTTGTGGATAGTTAATTGTGACACTTTTCACACATTTATGAACATGTTTTTTTTTTCGCACACAACATGCTCGACGGAATGCCACAATGAGTTTTTCTTCTCAAAAAATATATAGAGTTTGATCAATTTTTACATCATAAGTATAGCAAGATTACATGAAGTCTTCTAGCATGAAAATACAAAAATAATGGATCAAAACGGCCTATGACCATCGAGACCGGGTCGAGAGCCGCACGTCGGTAGGCGGCGCCTGGCGCCCCCTCGGGAGCGCCTTGCGCCCCCACGGGGGGCCCCCTCAGGAGCGCCTGGCGCCCCCTCGGTGGGGCGTCCCTGGGTGCCGGTGGGGGGCGCCTGGCGGCCCCTCGGGCGTGCTTGGCACGCACTCGTGTTTAAAAAAATCAGTTTGTGCACGTGTTTTTTTTATGTACAATAATTTACAAAATAAGTTTATTGACTTTGCGTTTGGGTGAAAAGTTAATGTATTGTGTGATTATTAATTATAGTTAAATTGATTCGATTATATTGGTATGACATAACTGTTTTTTTTTTTTTTTTTTGCCAACAACTATAGGTACACGAATACAATGGAACATTCCAAAAAGGGACGAGCACGAAGGATGAACCCATCGGATCCCAATGTTGAAGGCAAGCGCAAGGCAACTATAATGAAACGCGTCCATATGGCAAGGAAAAGGGGTGAACGAATTCCCGTCACGTTTGACGAGAAAGGACAACCGGAAGGAAAGCACGGTGACGAATTGATGAGTTGGATTGGTGTGCTCACTCGAGAGCACATTCCAATATGGATACAGAATTGGAGATCTCGTGATTTAGACAGACTGAAAGAAATTGTTTGGAAAGAAACCGTTACTTCTTTCACCGTTGATGAAAGCTTTCGGCATTCGTGTATAAAATCATGTGGGGAAGCTGCACGAAATTTCCGGTATGATCTGTACAAGACGTTTGTCGAGGGATCTTTAACAGAAGAAAGCATTTGGACACGGCCGCAAAAAGTTATTGACAACTACCCTAATATCAAAGAAGAGGATTGGGTGAAATTCGTGCAGTATAGAACATCCTCACAATTCCAACAACTATCTGATCGTGAAAGCGGAATAAGGACAAACAACGAATGCTCATCAAGAGGAGGCCGAGACGGATATAGGAAGCTCGACCAGGAAAAGGTATGTCAATAAAACGTGTTCATACTAAATCATATGATATTTATAGAACATTATGTCCTCATTTATACTAACAATGTGCAAATTACAGTTTAAGAAGACTGGGAAATGGGAAAAAAGAGATAGTTTGTGACTTAAGCAACAGATAGGCCCTGATGGAGAGTTCAAAGATCCAGCATGTCAAAAAGTTAGCGAGTTGATAGTAAGTTTATACTAACTACCAATAAATTTTTACTCACTAGTATATGTACTTACAACCCTTAATCATAAACGAGTTATGTTAATTATCTTGTAGATAGAGTATAACACACAGGAGAGCCAATGCACTTTCGAATCAGTTGGCACTAGTGATGTGTTGGCGCAAGCATTATCTAGACCCGAACACAAAGGGCATGTCCGTGGCCAATCAAAGTTCGTAAAACCGTCTCAGTACTTTATCCTAGATCGAAGTTCGAGTAGGAACAATGAAGTACAATCAATAAGACGTGAAATAGAAGAATTAAAGGCGTTGGTGCGTGGTCTATGTGCGAACAAAGATGTGACGCCGTCGGTTGATCCCAACAATGTGCCAACCGTGGACCAACACAACAGCTTTAAGGCTAGTTGCTCTGCTCAAGAAAAACAACATGGAGTTTCTGATCCGCCGACCATAGCAGTCGAAAGTATGGAGTGTAAGCTCTATATTTTCGATCAAGTGCAGGGTGGACAGTTGCTTGTCGCGTTTGGAAGAGCATGGCTGGAGAGCCTTCCAACCGATACGGTGTATGGGATACCACTGGGGGAAGGGAACGTGCGCGTGTCAATCAGTGTGCCAAAATTAAAAAAGGCACAATTACCTATACCGACGTACGAGGCAACAACTGTGGAGGATGCTATTAATGGATTTGTTGCTTGGCCTAAAACATTAGTCGAGCTCGACACGAGTATGAACAAGGCGAGTCGAGGGCCTAGTCACGTTCCTGCCCCAACATCTGGAAAACAGAAACGTCAAAAAAAGCTTCGAAATAAGACAATCGAGTCTCGGACAGAGGTACAACAAGGTGTGCAACAACAACAACCTTTGTTCGACTTTAATAACATGAACATGGCGATGAGGCCTTTGGCTTATTATGCACATAGTTCCATGCGTTAAGGAAATCAGATTGAGGTCCCAATACCATCCACGATCATGACTTTTGAAATGCCAGTCTTTCTGAGCTTTGAAGATATTTATGAGTTCATTAATTTGCAAGAAATCAGTGCAAATTGTATATTAGTCTACATGAGGTACGACATTCTATCTCTAAAATTTGTGTAATCTGGAAATTCTTCTATATCTAAGGTACAGTAACAATTTTGATACGCTTATATGCAGATATTTGGAGGAACTATGTAGGATTAACGGGCAAGCTGAGAAGTTTGCGTTTGTCTCTCCAACCTTGATCTCACCGGTGAGAACAGATACTAAAGATGCTGGCATGAGAGACCGAGCTGACAATCTTATCAGGTTTTTGCGTGACGGACCAAAAGGCCGGATTTATTTTGTGCCACATAACAGAGGGAGACATTGGGTTTTGGGAGTCATTGACCCATGGGAGGACTTCGTCCTTTATTTTGATCCTCTTCGAGAGAAGAAACGAGACGATTTTACGGAGCTAATGAACATGTAAGTCAATTTTAAGCACGGTTAATTTTTTTTTATCTTAATTATTATATGTATCTTAATTAATTAGTTTCAATTTTACCAATTTGCTAGGGCCCTATCGGATTGGAAGATTATAGCCGGTCAAGGGATTAGAAGGAGACAAGACTATAAAACCATAATCTCGGACCGTCCTTGTCCTCTCCAAGAGGGAAGTGCTGAATGTGGTTATTTTATTTTAGGTTTTATGAGGGACATAGTGTTGAATGGCATTGACATACTAGAAAGTAAAGAATTTTATACTTCTGAGGATTTGGATTTGATTAGGGGAGAATGGGCTAGCCATGTAATGCAATTCATTAATTATGATATGTGAACTTGTAATGTAAAAATTTGGTATGTATTGGATAACATGTATTAGATAACATGCAGGTTAGACTAGCATGGGAAATCACCAAAAAAACCAAAATAATTTTTTTAAATAAAATTTTACACTACGGTTACATTACACGACGGTTTGGCCGAACCGTCGTGTAATAACCACATTACACGACGGTTCTAGGCCGAACCGTCGTGTAATGTATGACATTACACGACGGTTCTAAGGAGAACCGTCGTGTAATATGTGACATTAGACTTACATTAAATGACGGTTCTCGGCCAAACCGTCGTTTAAAGTGAATATTACACGACGGTTTATCCGAGAACCGTCGTGTAATATCGACATTACATGACGGTTCGGCCAAGAACCGTCGTGTAATGTGTACATTACACGACGGTTCTAGGCCGAACCGTCGTGTAATGTCAGACATTACCGCACATTACACGACGATTCGGCCGCGAACCGTCGTGTAATGTCAAACATTACCGCACATTACACGACGGTTTGCGGCCGAACCGTCGTGTAATGTTTATATTACACGACGGTTCTCGGCTAAACCGTCGTGTAATGTGATTTGTTTATTACTACTATGGTTTAACATTATTGAGATACGACGACGGAAACGAGACCGTCGTGTTATCTTCCACAACACTGGATTACACGACGGTAAAAAACCGTCGTGTAATTCACCATTTTTACTAGTGTCTGTGAGGAGTACGGGATCAAGAAAGTGTTCTCTTCTCCCGGGCACCCTCAGTCCAACGGGCAGGTGGAAGCGGCCAACAAAACCATCAAGGAAAACCTAAAGAAGAACCTCGAGCGGCACAAGGGAGCCTGGATTGATGAGTTGCCCCGGGTACTTTGGGCGTACCGGACCACTAGACGCGCGGCCACCGGGGAGACTCCCTTCACGATGGCCTTCGGGGTGGAGGCTGTAATTCCTATCGAGATCGGGCTGCCGAGCTTCAGGACCGAGAACTACGATGAAGAGGCCAACACCGATCAAATGCTGCCTGAGCTCGACCTGGTGGAGGAGAAGCGCGAGCAAGCCCTGATTCGAACTGCGGCTCGCAATCAAGTCGTAGCCAGGTAATACAACAAGAAATTCTGGCCGAGAATCTTCCGAGTAGGGGATCTAGTGATGAAGAAGGTGCTCGTTCAGGAACCCGGTCTCGGGTCTTTTGGTTGTAAGTGGGACGGGCCCTACCGGATCACGGAGGTTGTTTGGCCAGGAACATACCGGATAGCCGACCACGAAGACAAGCCGTTCGGTCATCCATGGAATGCCGACCACCTGAAGCGCTTCTACCAATAGTTTTAAATTGTTGTTTTCTTTTTTAAGACTCGATTGAGTTCCTGTAAGGACCCGATTCTTTATTATCTGATTTTTCTGATGAATACTACTCATGTTCCACACAATGACTGCGTCAGGTCCCACGACCGGGCACTCACCAGCAGGCGTGCCCGACCAGGACCCAACATAATTATTAACTCCCGTGGTTCTCGGACCACGGAGCCATGTCCCACGACCGGGCATTCACCAGCAGGCGTGCCCGACCAGGACCCAACATGTTATTAACTCCCGTGGTTCTCGGACCACGGAGTCAGGTCCCACGACCGGGCACTCACCAGCAGACGTGCCCGACCAGGACCCAACATAATTATTAATTCCTGTGGTTCTCGGACCACGGAGTCAGGTCCCACGACCGGACACTCACCAGCAGGCGTGCCCGACCAGGACCCAACATGTTATTAACTCCTGTGGTTCTCGGACCACGGAGTCAGGTCACCAGCAGGCGTGCCCGACCAGGACTCAACATAATTATTAACTCCCGTGGTTCTCAGACCACGGAGTCAGGTCACCAGCAGGCGTGCCCGACCAGGACTCAACATAATTTTTAACTCCCGTGGTTCTCGGACCACGGAGTCAGGTCCCACGACCAGACACTCACCAGCAGGCGTGCCCGACCAGGACCCAAGACAAGATCGAGCACGGATCAAAGGAGTGCTCGGCGGAAACCGACCAGAACCAAGGTTGGAATTGGGCGAATCACGCCCAAACCAACCAGGGGGGGAAGGCATACAAGAAAACAAAGGCGGTAACTGCGAAAATAATCTTACCATTGTATATTAATTGTCAAAAGGAGGGGGGTACAAATTGGGCACCCCCGAACCCAAAAAAAAAAAATAATAATAATAATAAAATTTTTTTTACATATTCGTCCAAAGAGGTGGGTAAAAGTTGGGCACCCCCGAGCCCGAAAAGGAAGAAAGATGAGAGAAGTCGCCCGACAGTCAAGTTGCCCGGGTAAGGTGAAATTGCCACCGGGCGCGGCTGGCTGAGCGTCCTCGGGAAGCACCACATCTGTTGGCGGAGGGGCTTGTTCGGACTGGTCGGGATCATCGAGGACCACAACGTGTGGTTCGGGCTGCTCGGGAACCGTTGCAGCACCAGACACTTTACCTTCCTCCGGTGCATCCTCAACGGTCGTCTCCCCTGACTCCTCAGGAACGAACGACCAGTTCACGTCGACCAGGGTGGGGTTGGCCGCCCGAAAACCGGCCTTCATGTCCCTCATACCCTCTTGGTACTCGGCTACCAGGTGGGAATGGAAGTCCTGCGAGGCAAGGAAGTCCTCGATGGCCTGAGCCCTTGCCTCCTCGAGGGCAGCGGGCAGTGCAACCTCCAAGTAGCGGGCGTGTTCGGCCCGCGCGGCATCAAGCTCGCCCTGCAATCGCTGCAAAGCCGATTCCAGACCTTGCCGAGCGGATTCCGCCACAATGGCGCTGTTTTCTAAAGCCCGGGCCCTCTCCTCAGCAGTTCGGGCCTTCTCCTCCGCTGCCTTCGCGGCTGCTATCACCGCGTCCCTGGCCGCTTTCGCCTCCTTCTCGGTGCCCAGCTCCGCGAGCTTTATCTCATCTTGCGCCCTGATGGAAAACGCCCTGGCGGCAGAATTCCCGACGAAGGCCAGACATAACGCCTACCGAGTTGAAGTGTTAATGAATAAATAAATAAAAATAAAAATATAATAATAATAATAATAATAATAAGGTTTTGACGACGCAACTCACCTCTATCAGCTTTGCAACACAATCTCCGGTAGCCTCCACGGCGTCGGAACGCTTAGACGACTCCGCCACATCAACGGACAGCCCGGTAAAAAATTTTGAGACAAGGGCCCTGTGAGCCGGAGAATCTTCTCGGCTCACACGGGATGCAGGCGGAGGTGGTAACCTGTCTTCGCGAGGGCGTGTAGAGCGAGAGTCAGGCCGCGGATCGGATCGGGAAGGCGGCCGCTCTTTTGGGAGGGAGGCGCGAGCCTCGATCCTCTCGGCTGGTCGGCTACTCGGTACCGACTGCGAGCTTCTCGGCAATGCCTGTACTACCGCGGCAGGAGGCGGCCTGCTCGGCACAGGGCCAGCCGAGGTCTCTGCCCTTCCTTTGCCTCGGTCGCCCTTCTTCGCCATCTTCTGAAGGCGGGCGATCCTTTCCTCGTCTGACGGCCGTTTTGTGCCCCGCCTGTCAGCCATTGGCTCTGCAAGAAAAGAAAAAATAATTAGTTACCTGAGGAAGAAGTTCATCAATGCTCGACTGAGCTCTGTCGACGACCTTCTATCCGCAAATCCCTAGCAGGATATAGCCCGCGGATGACTAGGCCAAGATCCTCGACGGCAATTCTCGAACCCCAGGTCTCGGAAGACGGATCGTCGGATGGGGGTTGGGCGGGGGTTTCGGACGTCGCCTCAGGAGCCCCATCCGTTCGAGCGCGGTAGTGTACGGCAGGCTCGGGCAGCAATAGTAACCCACTCTTGGGCTTCGCGGGACTTGCTCGGCTGACCGGCCGCAGATGACGAGCCAACCCAACCAAACTCGCTGAGGCTGCTCGGACGTAGCAGCCAATTCTGGCTACGCTCGGACTCGGTCAGGTCGTACAGCGATTCTACCATCGCTCGCTGCGCCTCGGGGATGTGCTGGGCCCGAGTCCACACGTAGCCCCTCCTGAAGACTACGGGGACCCTCTCGGCTCGGGGCAGCTGATTCTGAGCAAGCTGTTCGTGCAGTTACCGGCCACCGGCATAGAACCACAAATGTTTAAATTGTTTATCCGAGTCCGGGCACATGCCGATGAACGTCCCTTTGAACCCCTGAAAATAGTAGAACCCCGTGGAGGAAGGCGCCGACTTCATCCTGTAGAGATTCTGGAATGCCCGGAAGGCCGCGTAATTCTTAGCCCAAAGGATGTAGCAGCTGACCAACACACGGTATGCGTTAGCGTTCAGTTGCGCCGGAGCCACATTCAGCCGCGTCAATACCCGCCGCATGAACTGGTTGAGGGGCAATCGCAACCCGGCCCGGAAGTACACGGCCAGCAGGGTGATGTACCCGGGTGGGGCTCGGGATGGCAGATCATTCTAGCCCGGGGCCCTCAAGTCAACGTCTTCTGGGATCTGGAAGTCTCGACGGAGGGTGGCGAGGTACTTCGGGGTCACGGCAGAAGTATAGTAATCCGCCGAGTAAACAGGCAAACCTCCTGCCAGACGTGCCATCTCTTGGTCGGATCGACGATAGACCCAACAATCGTTAACGCGCATTGGCCGACTAGCCGGTCAGTTCCGGCCGTGGAACGGTTCCCCAGCCGGTCCCGAGCTCGCCGAGCTTTCAGACCCGTCTCGGCCTGACGTGCTAGCCTGGCCACCCGATCTTTCCGAAGGGCCCACTTTCTCGGTTGGCGGGGCGCTTGTTGGAGCAGAACGGGTGGTGGCGGCCTGCCCGAGCTCCTCGATGAATTGGTTGTCTGGGCGGGTGCTCGGACCCACCTGCAAGATCTCCTGCAGCCGAGCCGCCCCCTCCTGCTGCTGGTTGGTCGGCGTGGTCGGTTCACTTGGGGAGGGATCGTCCGTAAACCCGGACAGGTTATCGGGTGTCGCCTCGGACGAACCTGAGCCCGAGGTCCCCGTAATGTCCGCGTCCCCCGATAGGGAAGGGTTCTCAGAATCTGATAGGCTACTCATAATAAAAATAAGGCAAGAAATTATACCTTCTCGGACGTTCTCGTCTCGTTCCCGCAGCAAAATGTGTCGGTTGTTCTCGGCAGCTCTCGGCACTGAATCTCTCGCGAAATTTGTGAATGCCTCGCACCCCTCCCTCCTATTTATAGCTGGGGGCTCGAGGATTCAAGTGGGCGCGACTCCCAGGGCGACGTTTCAGTCTCCCGCCAATCCCGCCCTTGGTTTAAATTTCAAACTTCAAAATTCAGCCTTTGCCGCCTCACCTTCCCGCCACGCACGCCACGTGTCCTACGATATCCACGTCAGCGGGTCACGGCACGTCAGCATGACAGCTGGCAAACCTACCGACCCTCCATAGTAGCCGAGTAGCCGACCATAGCCGAACACGCTTCGGACCACTGTTGTAAAGGCGGTACGCGCAGCACCCCTGACCGCGTCCGTCCAGAGGTGCTGGGGGGCTTATGTTGATGACCAAATCAGGCCGACCATACGGCCCCCGCCGGAAAGGACAGCTTTGCCTGCCGAGAAGGCGGATCAGGAAACTCTGCGGAGCAGTGAGCTCCCGACCAGCCGACCACCCCTGTGGTCCTCGGAATTCCTTCTCCATCCCCGACGGGCACGTTTTCAGCTTCATCCCGAACAGCCGGGAAGGTCGACCAGGATATTAGCCCCCCCTCCGACGATTCTGTCGCGCGCCAAGGGAAACCCTCTCTAGCACGTAACGTCATCATTTCACAACTGCCTGCGCCGCCCTACCCACCACTGACACCAGTCGCATCACCTGCCACTGCCTATACTGACATTTGCAGCGATGAGACATTTATCCACTGCGCTGCACCGTGTCAGGAGTAGGTAGCCCCAGTTGGTCAGCTCCCCAACTCATGCTAACCTACGAGATGTCTAGGCCCTAGGGGTCCGCGACGGCCGCCCTAGCCGGGTCGATCCGGGCACCTGATCCAGCAAAACACCTATAAATAGGGAGAAAACTCCTGATTTCAGGTACGATCATTCTTACCTTGCCAAAGCTCTGCCTCTCCTTTCGCTCACTAGTTCTTCAACTGACTTAAGCATCGGAGTACCTGCGGCAGATACCACACCGGTGTCCCCATCATTCCGAGGTGCTTTCCCTTTTGCAGGTAACCGACGGCGGAGCGATTGGCCGGTCCTAACCCGACCACATTGGGTGTTGCTGCCAGAACCATTTTTGGCATCAACAGTTATCATGCAAACTTTTGGAGTAAAAGGTCGTCGAGGGAGAGAGAGATGATAAGAGGATCGACATTCTCTTATTCTTCTAGTAGAAAAGAACATAAAAGAAAAAAAAAAAGAAAAAAAAAAAAAGAAAAAAAGAAAAGAACAATTTGGAGGAGAAAAAAAAAAAAGAAGAAGAAACTTCTTCAGAAGTTTTCATCAAGTTTAAGAACTGTATTTGCTGACATCCTAGAACTTCGTTTTCTTTTAAAATTGATTCGCGCGGAAGAACAGATAAAGCAAAACTTCACCAATCTTTAATTTAAATATTGCAACATCGGTCATCATTATCAGGACGAGTCGGAATTCAAATACGTAAGAGGATCCGAGTGTAAAAAGTTCTTGAAAAACAATTACGTAGCTTCTTGAATACATTTGGAATAAAAATAAACTGATTATTTTATGAAAAGAAGATAAGATTAATGGTTTCAATTCATATATGTTTGAATTTAAAATTACATATATTTAGAGATAGGATAAATTATATAAATTCCACCGAACTTTTAGCCCTACAACAAGAAGCCTTGAAGTGGACTCATATTTTAAGAGTCAATTCAATCGTTCAATAGTGCTAAGAAAGAAATGGAAATTGTGGTTGCAAATAATTGTGAAAAATTGGTGGATCTGGATAAATTGAGAAAAAAAGTTTAATAAAGAGCCTAGAAAGAAAACGCCATCTCCTAACTTAAAACTCATAGTGAGAAGGGTCCTAAAGAAGATGAGAAAATATAAATGTATTTTTTCTTGAGTTGCTTCTTAACTGTCTTTTTATTATTGCTTAATTTTTTTTGTTTTTTATTTTTTATTTTTAGAACTCAGTAGATCTCATACGCGAGGCCGCAGATCTCCCTACAACCCATTAAGATCTCACCGTGGTTTGACGACAGTGCTGGTTGGAGTATTAGAACAACGGCGAGGAAGCGACCATTGTGGAAATAGGAAAAAAAAAGAGGGAGGGAGGAAGAGAACAAGCATTCATTTGATTCGACGGTTGGAGTTAAAATTTTTAAATTGGAATTGATTGACTTTTTAAAAATTAGTTATAATTTTAATTGACTTTTTAAAAAAAGACAAAAAAAATTATGATGAAAAATTTGAATTGAAATTATAATACCAAACAAGTGCTAAGCAAAAGCTACATGACATTTGAAATTTAAAAAATCATAGGGGTAAAGTTATCCAAAAAACACAGATTTGGTAAGAAAGTTTTGCCACCTTGGCAAAAATCGACCCACTAATTTCGTGGCATCCACTCAATGCGTGAATTTCAGTGTATTCTTTTCTTCAAGATGATTGTTTGGCATCTGATGTTTCCTTTCTAGAGTCAATTTAATAATTACTTCACTTCCCTCTTTATCTCTCTCTTCCTCTGCTTTTCTTTTTTCTTTTTCTTTTTTCTTTTTCACTTTTTCTTTCATTTACTCACTTTTATGGAGACAATTATTTCATTTTATCTTCCTCCTTTTGCGCTTTTTTTTTTTTTAAAATATAAATGTGCAGATTAATTATTGATATCTCTCTTTTTAATCAGTCTCCCACAAATTCTGTTTAATGATATTTTAGAAAAAAAAAATCAAATTGTCTTTAATAAAGAAAGTTTTTTTTGGTGAATAAAAAAATCTAGGGGTGACCCTATCATTTTCAAGTTTTCAACCTCACAGACAGGAATTCATTTCCCTAGGTATGCTAAGGAGACATGTTCTTTATACTAATTTCTCTCAATCGGTCATCCAGGGTCTACCCTGCCATCACCAAACCATACTTCAATAGTTGAAGCTGGAGCGAAGCCTAAGAAGAAGCAAATGATAATTGAACCCGGGTAGACGAAGGGGAGAAGCCTAGCAAAAGAACCCACAATTGCCAACCCATCCACCCCTATGGGTGGCATAGAAGCTCTAAGCAAACATTTCTTTTTATTTCTTTTTCTTTTAAAAAAGAGCACCTAAATAGTGTTTATTGAAATTAAAAGAAAAAAACACCTTGTCCACCGAATAATTTATTTTAAAGATAGAGTATATTTATAATAAATCATTTATTTACAAAGTAGTTATCTCTACTATTAAGTGAACATAGTATTATGAATTCAAATATTGTAAAGATTATTTCTAAGGAGGTTATGATAAGTGATTAAGCCTTTGTAAACCCTAAGACACTCTTTAGAGACCACGGTCTTGTGTCATTATTCGATGTAGTGAAAACCCCCAACGCCAGAGAGGATATCACCGTTTAATGACTACCAATTCATATGTTTGAATTTTTAAGGATACATACAAAGGATAAATTTTGTAAATTCCCTCAAACTTTAAGCACTATAACTATGTGCCTTTGAATTTTGTTTAATATCATCCCTACCTCTCAAACTTTAAAATTATAACATCTGTTTATATTTTAAGCCCTATACATTCAAGGCAAGAAATGCTCTATATATAGGAGATGAATGTGATAATACAATTTTGGACGGATTTAGAAGACAAAGACTCTTATGAGTATAGAGCCTTGAAATGGACTATGAACTAAGAATAAATATATTGTATAATTGCTCAGAAAAAAGTGGAAATTGTGACTTCAGGTACTTGGTATAAATTGGTAAATCTGGATATCTTAAGGGAAAAGTTTAACAAAAGTCTGAAAGAAAAAAACCGTCTCGTTGTGGAAAGAGTTTTAATTTGAGAAAGTCTAAATGTCTTTCTCTTATTAGGTTGCCTTTTTACTCTTTTTGTTATTTTTTTTAAGGTTATTTTTCATTTAGACTCATCAAGATCTCACCGGACCTCCGACATACGACCACAGATTTCCCACGAGCGGAGGAGATCTCACTGGACCTCCTACGTGTGGCCGCAGATCTCCCCACGCCCCACTAGCTAGGACCTCATCAGGGACGACAGTGTGCTGGTTGGACATGAGCAACGGCGAGGATGCGACGGCTATGGAAAACTAAGAGGAAGAAAGAGAGAGAGAGAGAGGCCAAAGAGAAGGAGGAGAAAAAGTGAAATTCCTATCACGTTGAAGTTTAGAAAAACCATGGCATCCCCGTGAAAATATGATTGTATATAGCGTGAAGAACTGCACTCAACATAGCCTTCTTGTAGCGGACACAAAACAATATCAATCAACATTCATCAGGATTGAATCTAGGTGAATTTGTTCGTCATGGTTTTCTAATTTGAGAACTCGTTGACACATCCTCCTTATCTTTTGATATTTTAAATTAATCTAAAACAACTCCGCACCCAAACACGTAAAAAAATGTTCAAAATGTGATAATAAATCATTTTATAATCATGTCACCCAAATGGTCGAAAAAAATCATACAAAATCATACTTGTGTAATTGTAAATCAATCTAAACAAAATCTTAACATAATTATGTAAAAAATACACAATCTAAGTCAAACGGGCATTTTGTGGAACATGTAATATGCAAAAGCATAAATCACAAAATCAACACTTTTTTTCTGGGTAACAATCTAAAACTAATCCTCACCTAAATAATTTAAATAATTGATACGATAAGTAATGATTTATTAATATAAATTTATAATGTCCGTTGCATACATAAATGTGTTAGGTTATTTATTCATTCATTTATTTATTTATGTGTTAAGTCTGTCACTAATGTTCTTACCTCTTCTCGTTCTTGACAGCTCATCTTTGTCTCAGTAGAATTTTCCAGGGGTGTGTTTCGATCCTTTTCTCCATTACTTAGAAAAAGTGAGTCACCGGTTCACATACAAGATAGTATCATTAATGCATATAGACAATTAGACACCGAAGGGACTAAAAGCGATCATAGATACAAGCACGAATTTGTCTAAACCAAAAATTATGGATAAATGAGAATGCTAGTAACTCATGAACTGATAATGGCAAAAACTCTTGTCGTTTATTCCTCTAATGTATTTACTTTTCTGTCAACGTTATGGTGGATTCTCTACAAGATTTGACACTATTTTTCATTGGTTCCATTTCGCAGGACGGGAAGATCAACTACAATATATGAGTTCGTAGTCATGATAAAAGAAGAATTGCAAGAGTACGATGAGAAAGAAACATACTTACCTATGTTGTTTGAAAATCTCACATATAGATTATGAAAGAATTATCAAGGAAGTCAATATATAGGTGCGCATATATATACAGATGGTGAGAATGAATAAAGAGAAAACTAACATATTTCAATTAAATTGACACCTACCAGAAACCTAACCCATTTCACTCATATTATTATTGATACTAAAG
The DNA here is from genome assembly GCA_025413025.1 of Ficus hispida. Taxonomy (NCBI): domain Eukaryota; kingdom Viridiplantae; phylum Streptophyta; class Magnoliopsida; order Rosales; family Moraceae; genus Ficus; species Ficus hispida. Next base: position 234,167 of record CM046363.1, on the reverse strand, counting down.
AAAATAATAGAATAATGTGAAAACTAAAATAACAATATCCACTCATAAGGGACATTACCCGAACAATATCAAAGTGGACCACTAAAAGAACTGCCCCTACCTGGCAATATTGTAGCTTTATTTGGGATTTACTAGTATAGTTAAGTTTCAAGCCCCCACCAAAACTTTTAGTGTATATAAATAGAAAATGTTTATTTGGCTTTTCTTCAGGATGATGGTTTTGCATCGGATGTTTCTTTCTCTTGGAGTACCCAAAACGATACCAAAACCATGTAGATAGGAATGTAATTAATTTAATCAATTTTCACCCCTCTCTCTCCCACCCCCATTCACTAACTTTTCTAGAGAAAAAATTGTTTCACTTAATTTTTTTCTTTATCATGCGAATTAATTTATTGATTTTTTTTTTCAGTCTCCCATAAGTTGTCTTTAATAAAAAAATTAGAAAACATAGAAGCTTGAAGCAATAGTTTAGACATATATAACGTAGTTATTTTAAATGATTGAAAACTGAATAACACACAAATATATCTATATGTATTGTTTAAATATTAAAGAGTTTTTTTGAACAGTTACAACCAAAAAATAAATAGATTCTGAATAATTGAAGTTGCCTTGAATAGTTGCAACCAAAAGATAAATAGATAGATAAATAGACTATTAATGATTAAAACCTTTTATAAAATAGAATTGCCTTAAAACGGCTACAACTGAAAGATTAATAGATTGAGTATGATTAGCACCTTTTATAAAATAGACTCCTTTGAGCATGCACCTGCTCGCACGAAGAGGTTTTGACATTGTTGCTAACACACTCAACATATTTCTCTAACGGCACCTGCAAAAGACTTTAAAGAATAGGACTTTTAGAAACAATTCAACAGGGAGTGAAAACGACAACCCATAATTAACAGTACATCACCCTCACCCATTTTTTCAGTATTATTAGGATTCGGATTAGGATGATGATTTGGCATCTCTCATGTTTCTTTTTTGGAGTCACCAACTATGCCAAAGTAGAGGAATGCATGGAATCAATTTAATTAATTCACTGCCTTCTTTATCTCTATCTTCCTCTGCTTTTCTTTTTTACTTTTTCTCTCAGTCATTCACTTTTGCAGAGACAATTCTTTCGTTTTATCTTTTTCTTTTACATGAAGATTAGTTGATCTCTCTTTTTTATCAATCTCCCATAATAAGTTGTCTATAACAAAGTTTCAAGGAACAAATAAATTGTCTTTGACAAAGAAAGTTGCAAACTAGAAGCTCTATGCTAATACTTTATTTTTTCTTACTTTTTGAAAGAGCTAAATAGGAATTTCTTAGAACTCAATAAAGTAAAGAACAGATTTTAAAATACTTTAAATAGGTAGCATATTTACTAGATAATTTGTTAACGATAAATAAATGATTTATCTACTAAACTATTTTCATGATATATGTTAATCTTTTAAATCCTACTATTTTTTTTCAAATATGTTTAAAAAATAACATAAATGCTACGTTTTTTTAGCAAAAAATGTGAGCAAATATGTTAAACATATAAAATAGCAGTCATATTTATCTTTAAATTTTATAAAGTGATTCCTGTAATGTGGAATTTTCCGTATTGTTTTTTTTTCCCAAACAAAATTCAAATAATTCAAAAATATGTATCCTAAGAATACTGGGTTAGATTTTCCAAAATCACAAATATATGAACGAAATAGTAATATTCCTTATGTGTAGTTCTAAGCAAAAGTTTAGACATATATAACGTAGCAGCTCTCTTTTTCGTTTAATTTTGTAAAGTGATTACTGTAGTATATGTGTAGTTCATCGGTGAAAGGGTAAATTAGCACTTAACTTTATGTTTAATCTCTTTATTCAAGGTATTAAATGAAATCCGAAAGTGTATGGATGAAATATTATATTGTGCTATTGGAAGTTTTGCGTTCTCTCGATTTAAACCTATCAATGGAGATTAAGGCTCTCTTGAATGCGTTTAAGGGTTCGTTTGGTGTTTAAGTTAAATTTGATATAACCATGACATCCCCGTGAAAATATGATGGTATTGTTAGGTTTCAAGCCCTTCCAAAATTTCAGTATATTCTTTTCTTCAAGATGATTGTTTGTATTAGGTATGTGACTCAAATTAGTTTTTGAGTTTGGGAAAGTTATTATTACTATGTCCCATTGAGAGCCTACAAATATGTGTGTTATGTTTTGAGTGTGTGTGTGTTTAGAAAAAAAAAAAAGTGTGTGCCTCCTTTTGAGAGAAAGTGAGAAGAGAGATCGACAAAGAGTGTAAGGGGATTTGGTTAGAGATAGTTTATTGAGTGTGTAACCCTAAAAGTGTTAGTGAATTTATTGTCTCTCCCGTAGACATAGACAATTTTGCCGAACTACGTAAATTTTTTTGTCTTCTCTTTATTTTTATTTTTGTTTTAGTTTTTTTTTTCTTTTTCAGGAAAATGGGTATTTTCCCCAACAGTTTGGCACCTCGCAATTTTCTTTTTTGGAGTCCCCAACTATGCCAAAGTAGAGGAATGGAATCAATTTAATTTATTTACTACCTTCTTTATCACTCTCACCTTCTGCTTTTTCTTTTTTTTTTTTCCCTCTGATTCACTCACGTTTGCAGAGACAATCGTTTTATCTTTTTCTTTAACATGAGGATTAGTTGATCTCTCTCTTCTTTTTCTTTTCTCCTGTCTCCCATAAGTTGTCTTCAACAAAGTTTCAAAAAACAATTAAGTTGTCTTTAATAAAGAAAGTTGTAACGTAGATGCTCTAGACAAATAGTTTATTTTTTCTTTTACTTTTTGAAAGAGCTAAATAACAATTTTTTGAAACTCAGAGAAGTAAATTGCATATTTTAAAATATTTCAAACAAATATCATGTATACAAATAATTTATGTATGAAGTAGTTTTACCTTGTAAATTATTTTTGTGACAAATTATTTACTAGAAGTACGCTATTTACCTCAAATGCTTCAAAATTACTTCAAATATTTTTTTATAAAATGACATATATGCTATAATTTTTGCTGAAGACTCTTATTAGCAAATATTTAAAACATATAACATACCAGTCATATTTCTCCTTCATTTTTGTAAAGTGATATTTGTAATGTAGAATTTGCTTTGCCCCAAAAAAAAAAAATAAAAAATGTGTATCCTCTTTTTCCGAGAATACAGGGCTAGATGTGTGAAAATCACAAATATAGGAACGAAATAGTAATATTCCCTGTGTATTTGTTATATATATATATATATATATATATATAAGAAATGTCTCAAGTTCGATAGTCGGATCGATCCAACAATTATAACATGTTATTTAGAGTTTTGTAAATATTAGTTGATTTTTATGTAACTTATCATTTAGAATTTTGTAACATAGTATCATTTAAAATTATTAATATAAAGGACACATATCATTGATAAATGTTATACTGGAATCAATTATATTGTTACAATAACGTATAAAAACAATTACAAATATCGTTTTATAAATACGTCGAATATATGAGAGTATATCTATACATATATATATATATATATATTTACATGCATTCTTATCAATGAAGTTGTTGGAGTTGTAAAAAGTAAAAGATTTGAGAGATGGGCATAATTGTATACATATATCTATATATATAATATATATGGTGGTAGTGTTGATCTAATTTCAGCATAATATAGAGTAGTCTTAGTCTAGTCCACCTGAAATTGTGTAATTGGTCTGATCGATCTCTTTCTCTACTGACGGAATAATATCAACCGTCGGATCAAAGAACGGATATCAGTCAGGTCCAAACAAGATTAGATTATACAGCGTGGTTAATTTCATCATGAGCACGTTAAGGTCTTCTAAGAAGGACGACGACATGAAGAAGAACATTTTTGGGCAGCCGTTTGTATACGTTGATGATTTTACCTCGATCTATAGCCTTGACGAAAATATTCGTTCTAACAGATATGTTTACACAGAGAAGGCAACGGGGATAAAGTATACATGCTTTCGTTTGGAAAAGACGCACTTCGATGATGATATTATTTGGATGAAAATATTAAGGAGGGTTGTTGAGATATGGGAGCATACGACGAAGAGCAAGAAGAAGCAACAAATATATTATCCCAACAACAACAACAACAACAACAGCATATTGGAATTCAAGGGTGCCTACGAGGACGACGACTATGCGTATCTCGTGATCGAGTCGTGCTTGGAGGATGACCTTAATGACTTTAATTCAGGGAAAGAATTGGAAGCGGCCTACCTATTTTGGCAGGTTAGTTTTGTGAATATTAATCTACTTAACGTAATTGTTACATATATATGCAGTAGGAAAAAAAAAAAAAAAACCATGAATTCGACTAGTTAAACAAGGTTTAGTTAGGACAACTTAATCTTAATTATATTATTAATTGCATACATATGGATTTTCTTTTTCTTTTTTTAACAGGTTTTGAATGCGGTTCATTCTTTTCATTCCATGGGAGTAATGCTTAGGACCTTGGATGACAGTGATTTCTGGTTTCTGCAGCCCGATGATAAGGGAGAGCTTCTTACTATTAAAGCTAGAATTCCCGAGGATGCTGTATTCATGAACGAAGGTAAATAATTAGTTTCAGTTTTTCAATGTAATTAATTAACTTTGCATTTCCTATCTAGCTTCAAATTTCAATGGGATCACATGAGTACGCTTTTTTTTTTTTTTTTCCTTTTCTTTTGCATCCCAGCCAACTTAATTATGACGACATCATACATAACTTCGTTAGTCAAAAGACATAGGATTAATTAATATTCGCGTTAAAATAGAGGAAACTAATGTCTATTTCATGTTTTTCTTTTTGGGCTAATTTATTTATCATCACAAAAAATATGCATAAATACGCACTAAATTTAGTTGAAATGTATACCACGTTTGCCCATTTTATTACACAAATATATATATGAAATCAAATCTCCCCATACAAATATGATGTTAATCAAAGTACAATATTCATTGTATTTTTCAGAAAAAGATAACAAAACAACCCATTAACGGGTCAAATTTCTATAAAATACCAAGATAGATTGCTCTCAATTGTAATATACATATAATATATTAGCTTTAAATATTTAACCAACTAAAAAACTTAAAGAAAAAACACAAAAAATAAAATATCGGGCCATAGAGAGGGGCGTGCGGGATATAAAAAAAAATAAATAAATAAATAAAACAAAAGAGGAGAAGAGAACGTAAAGATATTTAACGTGGATATGCTTATGTGTTCAAGAGCTAGAACAAAAAAAATTATCCACTAATAAGAGCGCTATATATAAATAAGGCTTCATAATATATACAAATTAAATAGTTTATCCAGATTAAAATCTAATTCTAACTCTAACTTTACAATTCAACTAAATTCAAAATCTAGATTAAATAACTGGTACGATCTATCTTTAGACCTGTCATTCGATCCATTGAACCCAAAGATATGACAGCTATAAATCTAATGGAGTTGTTCCTAAATACTCTGTATTGGCTTTGGGAGAAAGAAATGAAGAAGAGTATGATATCCCCGTGATTCTCTTTTACATTCTACGCTTAGATCCTAGGCTGATAGGGTAGGCAGGGGAGAAAGCTTAGAAAGTGAGCGTGGAAAAGAAGACTAAGTAGCTAAGCTGGAAGTATCCGAACCCCTGGTAGACCAGATGGAGAAGGTGCATCGGTTAAAGAAGTGGGTTGGGTGATGGTGGTAATTTTGAGCAAATGGAAATTTATTAAAACGTCGTTTAAAGAAAAGGCAGATATAATATTAAGAATGTTGTGAGATATAGAGTCAATTTCTTCATGATATGTTCATCTATTGATCCGCAAAATTACTTGAGATATAGGAAATTTATACAACAGTTTGGTCTCTGGTATGAAGTATTACAAAGCCCCTGAAATGAAGAACGACCAGAATAATTACGGGAAAGAGGTAGATATATGGGCTGCTGGTGCTATTTTATACCGGCTTCTGACCTGCAAACAGCTAGATTGTGAGGATACAGGTATATATATTCAATCTTTCTTTTCTTTTTCTCTCTCTTTTTTTTTTTGCCATGAAAAAATATATAGGTTTAAATTTTCTTGCTTCCTCTTTAAAAAACATACCTCAATCAAGGTTTATATTAAAAGAATATATAGGAGAAATCACAAATATACACAACAACCTAGATGGTGGACGCAACAGTCCACTATATTAGAATTTATTAAAATAAAAACTGTATTAAATAACAGGTTGGGTTCAACCTAGAAAGAAAAGAAAAAAAAAAAAAAAGGAAGCTAAATAGTAGAGCGTGCCCTATGTTGTAATTATTAGAATACAAAAATTTGATGTTAATTCATCTTCCATCAATTTATTAAGATATTGTGGGAAATATTTATTTCTTTGGATAATACTATTGGTTAATTATATATTATAAAACATATATTTTCTTTGGATAATACTATTTGGTTATATATTATAATTGAATCCCATAAATAAGTATTGTGCAGATGATCAAAATGATCTTGATGATTGGATAAATGAAGAATTGTCTAGCAAACCAGACGCTGCAAAGGATCTTCTGAAGAAAATGTTGAAGGTAGACCCCAAACAAAGAATTACTGCTGCCGAAGCCCTTGGTAAGTGCATGTTGCATAGCAAAGCTAGAATTTTTATTTTTTTATGTAGGCCACAATTGAAAAATAAAATAAAAATATTTTTTATGAATATAAAGAAATATAGTTATGTATTTCGTTGATTAAGAGTATGTAAGAGTAAAATTTTCTATATATAAACTAGGACACAATTAAATTTAATAGGATAAAATCAAGATTCTAAACTTAAATCATGGCATGTTCCCCAATAATTATTGTCCGAGCGGAGCCAAAAAATTGATGTTAGTGGGGGTGTTATAAAAAAATTAGAGATAGATATTTCTAAAACAAGAATATAATTATATATTTTAGTTATAAATATGGCGCAATGATTATATATATATATATATATAATGGGCACATAACTAAATTCAACATAAATTCTACAAATAAAATTAAAATCTTAAAATTTTAGTGGGGGCGTAGTTGTAATTTTCTTTTAAAATGAAGACTCAACTAAATTTTACAAAACTTATAAAGTCAATAATCAATTTTAATACCTCAAAAAAATCGATTGTAATCATTTGCACGTGGCACTACCACTGTTTTTTAGTGATCAGTGATATAAAACTTATGTTATGACTAATAAACTCCATGTTTCGAAATTGAAATGTGGTTGAGTTTTTAAGGTCCTCACTTCCTTAATTTATATCGTTAAATGTTATAATAGTCTTTTAATATTTCATGTTAAGAACTTTATAAATACATAATCCTCGGTTGTTGGAAAAATGAGTACAAGTGTTGTCATGAATCATGATAAAGACTCCAGACATTAGGGGTGAGCACAAGATCCATTCATCCAACCATCCAATCAAATAATCCAGTGCATCTAAAAAAAATTCGGATATATCCAAATGAATGGATCGATTTGGATGATATTATTATTATCCGATTGGATGGATTGGATTTTTTCTAAATCCAATATCCAATTCAATCCATATACTTCTATTATATAAAATAATTTTATATATCACATAAAAAAAATATTTTTTTGTTAAACAAGTTTCCTATAGTCTTTTTATTTGGCCTTTCTTTTTTGTATAGAACATCAATTTCTAACCTCTAAAAATCTGAATCTTGCACCATTTTTCTTTTCTCACCAATTTTAAATCATCACTTCTTTGCACATCGAAGACCCATGGGCATCGTCTGTTGTCAACTCCAATCCCACATCATATCTCTCTCTGTCCTCTCATCGTCAAGTCGACTGCCATATCATGAACCACTGCATCTCTATGTATTAGACTTTGACTTAGGATATATTTTATTTTTCTCTACTATT
>CM046363.1:190147-226128 GCA_025413025.1 Ficus hispida | reverse complement strand
TTGAATGACTAATCTTTTTCTCGCTTTTTTTTGTTTTTTTGTTGGTTAAATTTCACCCAAATGTGTGTTAATTATCGGGATTAGTCTTTTGGGGTGGGGGGGGAAAAAAAAAACAACTGTAGTAGCTTATATTCTCTGTTAATATTGTGCGAGACTTACATTCAATGACAAACTTTGCTACTGATTTTTCCCTGCTTCCTTCATCACAGAAACTTGTTCCTTAATTTCTTTTCTTTACATTTATCTACTCAATTTTGTTTTATTACTTGATTGCTCGGTGTGATATTTTACTTATGTTTGGCACTTTGACTCAAGGAAAATAGATTTCAATTTTCTTGAACTTGATCTTGCAATAGATTCATCCATACGTCCTTGGTAGGAATGATTAAGAGTTAAAATAATGTCAGTTTGGTTTCTTTCTTTAACAAAATTTTTCCTTTTCTTAACAGATGAAGCATGATATATCTAATTGTCTGACCAACACATTTCATCTGTTCTTCTTTCTTTACTTCTAATTAGGAGTTGGAGTTCTGACGATGACGATGAATCCAGCCTTGATGATGTTTGATTTCAGAAGAGATCCTGTTCGGTTGCTTCATGACGTAATGATAGAACTAAGGTGTCAAAGCAATAGTGGTAAGCCAAGTTTCTATGTACTTTGACCCTTTTTTATTTTTTATTTTATTTTTTGTATGTGTGTTTAGATAATTTAAAATCTTAACACATTTTTGCATAGTTTGAAAATTTTAAAGTCAGAAATTTAAGACTGCTTTTACTCTCATATGAATGGATCATATTCTTGGTTTGAGTAGATTGACTATCTCAAGAGTTCAATGGAGTATTTCCCAAAACAACTGAAGATGGAAGAGAATATGGAAGGATTAATAAATTAAAAGATATGGCAATTGTTTCGAGTGTTTTTCCATGCTATATAATGTGATTTATGGTTGTAAGCATGGTGGAAATAGAACCACAATGTATTGTCCTTCAATAAGTGTTGTTTGCGTAACTTTCTTCAATCCTTAACCTTTGCGTCGTGATTCGTAAATGATTAATTAAGCACATATGATATTAGCCACACGTTGGCTTTTCAATCCCCTGTTTGTATGTTTGTCCAATTTGAAGAATTAATGGGGACTAATACGACATGACACGCTCTCTTGTGATGCAAGACAATATTGATATACAGTTAATTTGGAGGTTTGGGTTTTTAATTATAGATTTTTTAGAATGGTGGAAGTATTACTGTACAATTTGCTTTCGCTTTTTCACTTATAATAAATAAAGGGTGTTGACATGAATCAATTGATGTATCAAGACTTTTTTATTAGGTCGATATTACTTTAACATCCTTATCAACCACACATTCTACATGAAGTCAATAGCAGAGAGAAAATACAATGAAGTTAGACAAAACTTAAAAAAAGAAAAAAAAAAAAAAGTTCGGTATCTCATTAAAACCTTTTGTTAGAAAAACTCTAAAGGAAAAAACCCAAAAAGGAATAAAGTGTGTATGATTCAGGACAATTAAAAGCACCTTAAAAACACACAGAAAATATATGAAAAGAAGACCATTCATATCCCTATAAAATAAAGTGCGAATAAAATATAGAGACGAGAATCACCAATTAAACTGTTGATGTTGGAATGATTTACTAATTTGTCTACAATACCGTTAGCTTCATGAAAATTATGAGTGGCCCTAACGACCAAGACCTCTGCCTATCGTACAAAATATAATCATCTGATACGGAACTTTCAATGAGCTTTATTTTACTTAGACCTTGTTTGGTGAGTTAGTTTAATTCAAATTAAACTGTATTTTTTCATTTCAGTTTTTGTCTTCTTCTGAAAAGTTAACAAAAATTATAACTAGTTTTTAAAAAGTCAACTAACTCAAACTTAAAAATTTCAACTCAAACCGTTTCATCAAACGGAGCTTTAGACTTGAAAAGATTAACCAGTTAGATGGAGTCACATTTGGACCACTAACTATGGGCCTGTTTTGGAGACGTTTCTGAGATGATATTTTTAAAGTTAGAGATGAATTGAGTTTTGAAAATATATGTTTGATGAATATGAACTGCTTGAAGTGAAAAAGTGTAAAATAATTAAATATGTTTGGAAAAAAATATATCACTATTAATCTTGTTTCGTTTCTCTCGAAGTTCTATATAATTTTTTTTAAAAGAAATTATCTCATTTGGATTTAAAATAAGAAAATTATAGACTTTTAAAGTTTGAATTTACTATAAATATTTAAAAATAAGAACAATAAATACTAGTTTTGAGTTAAAGAAAAAGACCAACAAAAAAAAAATTTGACGATGTTCTCCCAAACACCTCCTATGTCATTGTAACTCCCAGCCTATTTCAGTCTTCAAACTAAAAGCAGGCATTTCAAGGAGGAGCGAAACAACATTTAACAAAACCTTTATTAAATGGAGAATGCAGTGGCACAGGAGATAGCGGCTTCAGAAGAAAACGCGGCGGCGGAGGAGATTGCGAGACGTCGTAGCATTTTCATTGATAAAGTTCTTAGTAAATGAAGAGTGAAGTCACAGAATCAACCAATATGAAACTGAGGCAATGAAAAATAGAAGTTATTTTTTTTTTTATTTAGACTGAGAAATACAATTAAACCAAGAATAACTCATTAGAACCACGGTAATTTCACGGACGGATCCGATTGTTGCAGTGATCGCGAGAACAGATTTGCCACTCGCCGGCAACACGGATTTTGAGGATCTGCGGCTCGCCGGCAACTATGAAAGAGTGAAGAGGTATGGCGCCTGTCCAAGCAAGAGTGATGAGAGAGATTTCGACGCGAGCTCTTCGATCGTGACTCCGGCTCCACATCGTCAACGCCGACGGAGAACAGAGAAAGAAGGAGGAGTGAGAGAAAAGGTGGAGAGAAAGTGGTTGTGCGGGACCAGATCCACAGTTGTCGCCGGGATGGAACTTTGACACAATCTCGACAAACGTTAGCGGGATCTGTGAACGATCGATGGCGAGAGGAAGGCGCCGGCGCCGGGGTGGTGGGGGAGAGAGAAAGAGATCCGGTGGAAAGAGAGGTAGAGAGAGAAAGTGTTGACTAGTCTGCTAAGGAGAGACGAGAGAGAAAGAGAAATATCAGGTTGACCTGATCGGAAAGAAAGGGAAAAGCTGTTGTTAGAGAGAGACTACGGCTTTGTCGATATTCAAGTTTAACTTTAGTTGATAAACTGACAGAGATAGTAGCTTCCGCTTGGCAAATAGAGAAAGCTCCATCAAGCTTTTTAGTTCTGAATCTCTGATAACAGCACCAATTCCCATAACTTTCCGTGAGGAGGAGATGGAAGCATCCACATTAAGTTTATAACAAAAGTGATCAGGAGGGGTCCATTTTGCAGCTTGTCTCGAAGTTTTCTTTTCCTGTATCACGTTAGTCTTTTTTTGTGCCTCGTGGTATTCAAGAAGGAAAATGGTAGACCAATTGACTAGAAAGGAAGGTGGTCTCATTGGAGTGCCATGAATGAATCTGTTCCTTTCCTCCCAAATTGCCCAAGCTAAACAAAGAAAAAGCTCCAACTCTTTTTTGGTGCATGACAAGGCTGAGTGGAGAATGTCAGAGAATCTGAAAAAGTTAGGCGAATGGGAGAGCATTTCCACACTTGTTTGGCAAATTTGCAGTGGATGAGGATGTGGCTAATTGATTCCCAAGCACAAGGACATAGAGAACAATTTGCATTAGGAATTACTTTCCTGAGACGAAGATTTACAGCTGTAGGAAGGCTTCTTGGTATGCTCTCCAAGCAAAGGATTTAACTTTGTTGGGAAGAGAGAGAGAGACCAAAACTCCGTCTGAAGTAGTGGCAGCATCAATGGAGGTAGAAGCTAGATGATAGCCTGATTTTACTTGGTAAACTCCGTCCTTGGTATGATGCCAAATTAGTTTATCAGGGACCTGACGGAAGCTTAAGGGAATGGCAAGAATCCTATCTCTGTCAGTTGAAGAGAAAAGTTGATGAAGTAGATCTCTATTCCACATACCAGGACTGAAGATGAGATCCGCTACAGATAGGTTTTCATGATTGGGTTTGATGATTAGTGGTCTGAATGTTGTAGAGCCTGAAATAGATAGAAAGAAGAATAAATAAGTAGCATTAAAGAAATATGAAATAAAGTGAATTAAGGTGAGAAAAAAAACTATTAAGGGCATTCTGTAAGTACATATAAAGATTGGATAAATAAGATTAGAAGTAAATCAGAAAAAATATTTCTTATACAGATTATATGTCATAAGAACGTCCTGCAAAATAATAAGATATGTTAGTAGCAAAGAGAGGAAAGGAAAAGTAGAGATATTCATTCCTTTGGTGTCGTTTATTCCTTTCGTGTCAAACGACACAAAGGAATGATTAGACCGTTAATTTTTGAATCAAGATAATATACTTTGTTAAAATATGATTACATACATGGATGACTAAAGACAGATATAAATATATATGTTTAACCTTATCAGTCATTTGTAAAGAATTAGAGGATAAAGGACAAGAAAATAAAGCTTTAAGTTTATTAAAAGTAATAACCTGCAGGGGAGAGCTTTGTTTGTTTAGAAAATTTGAAAAGATGGAGGGGAGAACAAGACCCTTTAATTTTTATTATTATTATTTTTTTATAATTATAGTTGCTTTTTTCAAATTTTTTTTTTCAAAAGAACAATCTTACTGATTATATATTTTTAAGGTTCGTATAGCAAAATAAATCTCCAAAAAAAAATATATTGTAATAATTTATATGATAAAAATTTATTTTCTGAATGAATTTTTTGGACAATTTCTTTGAAATTGCCGTAATTACTAGCGGCATATTCAAATTGCCTCATATTTGTGGTGCTTTTCAACAAATGTCTTATCCTTTGATTGGATAGAGTGTCCAATTTCCGAAAAAAAGTATTTGTCTCGAATTTTTCCATCATTTACTCATTTCAAAAAAAGAAAACTCATCTCATTTCAAACTTATTTTGTATAATACTCTTTTAAAAAAAAGAAAAAAGAATCTTTTTAAAATCTTCTCACAATATATTATTCCAAATATCATTTTTTCTCATTCTAAACAACTTTTTATTTTTAAAAGAAATAAAAAAAAAACTTTTTCATTTAAAATAAGAAAAATTTCCTTTTGGAAATGGACACATGATCCAAATGAAGCATTAATTTGTGTGGCATTTTTCATCAAATACCATAAATTTTGTGGCATTTGAACAAAATGCTGCTAACAAATACGTCAAAAAGCTACCATTTTCGTAGCACCATCTTCTTGGGTTTCCTGTTCAGTTGATATCACAAAATCAAATTTGGAAAAGGGACAGTACCTGAACACCTCATGTTTGCTAGCGCTTCGTGTAACGATCCGCCTAGCACAGGCTGTTACCATACATACATGCATACATATCGTACATATTTACTTAGCGTAAATAGCGGAAAATTTTTTTTATACAAGCGTATGAGCGTATATACGATAATTAAATAACGACGTTCAAACACCAAATAAAATATTCATAAAAGAACAAAACGCGTAGCGGCTATAGATCTTACATTTCACAGCTCGCCCTACTACGCTTGCCATCTTATATCAAAAGGTGCCCGTAAGATGCTTACCTACAGCATAGACATAAGACGTGAGCTTTCTCACTCAGCAAGTACAATATAAACATCCGCGACAACAAACAATACAAAACATAATTTAATTCAACATAACATAGCTTATTTTGGCATAATTATGTATGAACCATTTATGCTTCATTATACTTACTTATTCTTTCATAACATACTTTCATAGCTTATCTTAACTTAACTTGCTTATGGGCCCCTTAACATAAGTGTACGTATCATGGCGCGTAGCTATGGAGTGGTTGGGGCGGCCAGCCCAGTCCAACTCAAACTATAAACCGAACCCGACCTACGAGCGGGTCAATACGACACAGCCAAGCTCACTTCCCATCATATTTACTTTTCATCATCTCATACTTGATCTTGTCTTTACTTAAGAATTGATGAACATGCCTCGTGATGTCACACATACATAAGTCATAATCGTATCTTAGCATCAAACCTCATATTATAACCATGAACTTGATATATCATATATCATGACATAGTCATAGCATATAATATAATATCATCATTCCATACTCTACAACATATCCTAGCATCAAACAATTCTAACATACGTCACATCATATACGATAATATTCATCAATCATACTTGGGTAAGTATCACAACAAAAAACCTATACTACAGGTGGAGTTGTACTTACCTCGTACACTATGTCTAATGATGTTGGCGACTAATTAATCAGAAGAATGAGTCCTCATCACCCAAATTTGAAGGTTGATCTTGAAAGTGAATAATTCTATAGAATGATATGAAAAATCAATAACCTACGAGTTTGATTTTGTTTCTGACAGTCATATTTGTATCTAATTTTAAGATCATATACTATCAATATGATATCATTACTTTAAAAAGCTTCCTCGAAAATAATTAGGGTTGATTTCATGTTTAGTTCATGCACTAGAGATCTAATCTTATTTTAGTTCTTCAACTTTAAAATATCTCAGATCTAGTTTTTGAATTATTAATTATTGTTATTAGGAAAAAAAAAAAAAGGTTTTTCATTACTATGTAAAATCAGAAGTGTGTTTTAGTCAGAGTTGATTTTGTCATTTTCGCAATTGAAACTTTTTGTTAAATTTTTTTTTGAGACTTCAATTTTGAGAGTTATAAATTTTCAAAACGTATATGATTATCATGGGGTATATTAATAATTCGAGAACTATTTTAAAATTGAAGGATTGAACTTATATTATTGATAAATATAAAATTAATTCAAATTATTATTGTGACTTTCGGGTTTTTAATATAATATTTTCAGTGTAGTCGTCATTACATAACATACATGCATATACACATTTTATATATATACACGTATGCATATATTTCTTAGCCCTAAAGTAAAACATGGTTTGGAGGGTTGCTTTATCAGGACATTGCCGCCTCGGCCGTCCAAAGTGCTTTTTTCAGAGTACTACAAAAGTCACTTCAAAATTGTAGGCCTTTTTCTCTTGAGTTTCGGTTATGATGGAATTGGAATGGATTACTTAAAACATGAAAGTTGTGCCCTACAACTTTTATGTTTTAAGTTTTTCTAAATTCGGCATCTAAGGGCCTCAAAATTGACTTTCTATAAAACTGGCCAGTTTTTACCCGAACTGGCAGTTTCCTTGTTCAAGTTGGTTTTATGTCCTAATCGTGAAATCTAACTCAATCAGTCACTGCGGGAGTCTAAGATCAAACATACAGCTCATTTCTAATGTAAGGTTTCATTAAAGACATTATAAATCATATCCATGCAAACCATTATTGATTTTGGATCAACCAAAGTTTGCATGATTCTAGGGTGCACAAACCATTCAATCTTTAACCTAGCAACCTATCATGGCATTCTAGATCATGCTTAAACCTATTTGGGGACATACAACATTTTCAAACATCTAGCATACAAACCATAATATCAAGCAAGCATAAGTATAAAACCATGCAAGCTCATAAATCAAAACCACCCATAACCTTAATCAAGCACATAATCTAAAATCTAATCTAGGGTAATAAATTAAATTGAGCTTAAGCTCTTATAACCCAACTTGAAATACATTTAAATTTCCAAATTGAAGCTTGAATTGAAAAGCTTAGGGTCCAAGAGGGTTTACCTTAATCCATTCAAGAAGTTGGCTTGCTTGACTCAAGCTTTTCCCTTTCTTCTTGTCACCTTCACAACCGGCCTTTCCTTGGCTAGTTGGGTTCCAAAATTTTTCCAATCTCTTGTTGTTGTTCCAACCAAAAATCCGACCACCCTTCAAGCTTTTCCACTTTGGTTTTCTTGTTTCTTGAGTTCGGTTTTAGAAAGGGAAAAGGTGAAGAAATTTGGGCATAGTTTGGTTTAATTTCACAATTTTTTTGATCCAAATGAGTCACCTATTTATAGGTGATTTGAAATTCTTCAATATTGCTCAAAACTCCTTGAAGAAGCAATATTTTGCACAAAAAATCCCCTTAGGTGGCCGGCCATTTAGCTCTAGAATCATCCAAAATTTCTTTCCATCATTTCTTTAATTCAAGAAATGATGTCATAAAGCCATGGTGAGGTGATGTCATCTTAAGGCCTTGTTTGGCTTTTCTCTTGATATGCAGTCCATTTTATACTAACACAGATAGTTCCAATACTGTTATCTACTAATAACAGTATTTTTATAATGAACTACAGTTCAAAATTTATCTATATAAAAATAGACTGTATAAAAATTTTCTTATAACTTAAAGCCATTTGGCCCTTGATATCCTAATTAATGTGCTTGATTTTTCTATGGTGGTTTTAAATCTTATTCATGCTATCTTGTCCATAAAGACGGTTTTTGCAGTATATTTTTCATACTGCTTATCATATTACAGTATCGTCATACATTTGACCTTTCTAGTCAACCTTTAACTTTTCTGGTCAATTTTGACTTTTCTTGGTCAAACTTTGACCAACATAAAATCATAAAATCTTTCTATCTTTTTACCTAAAAGGTCACATGCTTGACTAAGTAATCATTTTTTAGTCTTATAAAATTGTAAGAACTCATAAAATTAAATAAAAACCCTAATCAGGCTTTTTCATGGATACTTTCATGGTACAACTTGAATTTCTTTACAAGAAATCATAATGTCGTAAAAATTTAATTATTACACTTCGTTTCCTAGAAAATCATCGGCATCTTGAGATATCTTTTCTACCTCACCCAACCAATTTTTAACATCATCTTCAATTTCTTCACAGTTTCTTCTAGCCTCTTCAACTCTGTAACGATCCGACTATGTAGGCCATTACTAATTACTACGTAATATAAACTAACTAGAAAACACTTGACCTTAGTCTTAATCTATATATTTTTTTAAATATACTTATAAATACCTTTGAAACAAACCTCTAAAAATATTTGATCGTTAGAATGCTTTTAAACTTTTTCAATCATAAAACGGCATAGCTTAGTATAGCTTCGTATAACTAAGTATAACATTCAATTCCTTGTACCAATCTTAGCATAAACAAAATCTTTCTTACTATCATACTTACGTAAACATTAGTTTGACAAACCAAGTCCATCTAACCACTCCATAGTTTCGAAACTAATATATATATATATATATATATATCACAATCCTAGATATATATATATATATATATACTTACACTTAATCACAATCCATATACATATAGCAATTTACAAATATATGTACATAACTTCTCATCATTCATTCATATATATATCTATAGCAGTTCCCAGATATACATATATATAAACGTTAACATATTCATAACTAATCAACATGAGTTTGCGGAAAAATCTATGTAGTGCGGAAAAATCTATGTAGTGATATCCTGTACCACCTTTTTTTCATCATTGTCCGCAATGCCCCTCATCCATTATACTGTGGGCTTCTTATCTATAGTATGAATATATCTAATAAGCTTTCGCTCAACAAGTACAAACAAAATCTTTTAAAAATAACAACATAGAGAACATGACATATACGGATGCATGATCCGATTATTGTTTATTATGGAAAATAAGCATAATCCAATTATTCTCAATTATTCAAGTCTTATTCTATATTATGAACTTCTTAGGTTAACTTATGTTTGGGACATATGTGTACGTACCAGATGCGCACATTCTACAGAAAGTTAGGGTTTATAAAGTCCCTAACAAGTGTGGGAACAAATATGGAATTTTAAAACCAGAACTTAACATAAACCCTCCTGTAGTTCGGAGACGACACCTTACTATTCTTGGAATTAATCTTAATCTTTACTTAAGTGAGTATGCCTATCATCATACTCCTATTAAAAGTCTTATTCAAAGACTTGGTCTAAGACTAATGCTTATAAGTTATGATCTTACTAGTCATGGTTCATATACAATGACATGACATTAGATCAATAACTTAAATTAAATCATGGCATAAATATAAACATGACACTTATGTAAACATGGCATAAGTGTACAAGTGCAGCATGTTTGTAAGTACGACATATTTGTAATCTATGGCATAAGTGTAAAAGATGGCATACTATGGAAGTGTAGCATACTTATAAAAGTGGCACACATGTACATAGCATGACATTATATGAAACATGGCATAATCATAACATGACATACATGTAACACAACATCATGGCATACTTGTAAATCTAAATCATCATCATAACATAGCATGGCATACTTG
Source organism: Ficus hispida (assembly GCA_025413025.1). Lineage (NCBI taxonomy): Eukaryota > Viridiplantae > Streptophyta > Magnoliopsida > Rosales > Moraceae > Ficus > Ficus hispida. Next base: position 215,814 of record CM046363.1, on the reverse strand, counting down.
TAAATCATCATCATACATAACATGGCATACTTATAACTTATCATAATCATGACATATCATGGTATACTTATAAAAAAGCATACTCATGGAATTAAATAACATAATACTAGCATGGCATGTACCTAATCCAAACATTAGGAAATTAATTACTATTTTTATACTGTAGGTGATGTTGTACTTACCTTGCACATAGCATTTCTACGTCTTCAATATAGAGTGTGGTCAAATATTCGTCTTAAAAGACATCTCCGGTATGAGTATTAGTTTAATACTCGTTAGATATAATTTCATCTCGGTCCCTTTATAAAAAGGAAATTAAGGATTGAATCTAAATTAACCCCTTACTAATGTTGGTTCTATGGTTATGCTATTTCTTAACTTTGAAATAATTTCCTTAATTATTTCAACAAAGGTTGGATTAGAAAAACTAATTCCATTTTTGAACTTTATATCAAAATTATAAATTTTGATATCTTACTATTAAAATTCTCATTTTTTTAATCATATAAAATCTCCCTTAAAACTTATTTGAAATTATTTCAAAGTTCTTTATAAAATATTCTTTACCAATCTTTTAGAAATTTGAATTAAATTCCAATTTAACATTCTCATTTTTAGTATCAAAACTTTCATTTTGATGCTATTACTTTAAATCAACATTTTTCTACAAATGTAGCTTATTATAAAAAATATCATATATTTTCAAAAATCAAAGCTATCTTTTAAAAATCCATTATTTTTTGCTCGGCGCTGTGGCGCGCCTCACCGGCTCCACAGAACTGGCATTCTACAAGTGCAGTGCTGCAGAGGCGCTGCTGTGTGCAATGGCTGCTGTGCATCCACTGTGCAGTGTCTGGGAAAAAAACCGTAGAGTTTTTCCCAGTTTTGGCCTTTTTCAATATCCATTTTGAAAACTTATATCTTTTAAACCATAAGGATTTTGATAAAATGTTCACGCAAAAAGTGTTCGTTTTTCTGTTATCTAAAACTTTCATGTTCATGACTGTGGCTGATTTTGCCGCTAAGGGCTCCATTTCCTTAAAAATTCGAAAGTCACCTTTAAAAGTTGGTTTTGACCGTTTTTGCTTCAGTTGTCAAAATCTTTGCATAGAGAGCATATTTTCTTGTTTGGGAACACTCACAACATTTCATACACCGTAGTCCATGTTCCAATATATTTCACTTAAAATTTCTCTTAGTGATTTTTAACTCGTAAAATCCCATTTTAGCACAAACTTTTTAACCAACTTAGTCACGATCTAAAAATGTTGTTTTGAGTTCGTTATCAAAACTTTTTGCACCAACAAACATAAAAACATCAGTAGCCATAATCATGCCATAACCATAACTAAAAACATAGAGATATAAACATTTTGTCAAATCACCAACACCAAAACCAAACTTAAACATATTTGCAATCTTAACAAAGACCGGATGTAGAGATTATACCTCACGTGGTTTCCGGTGAGAATCTAGAAACGCTCTGGATTTTCTTAAATGGTAAAATGACTAAAGGTTCGAATAAGAGATAAGTGTGGCCTATTTCTAGACCTACACTAATGATCAAGGATTAACTTGACTAATGTTGTTCACCCTTCGCTTAATCTTTTCTACACACTTAATTAAGCCACTTTAATTAAATTAATGGTTGTCTAGATTATTGGTCACAATGCATAAGCATGGCTTTGCATTTGCATGGGATAGTCTAATCTCTTATGACCATTGCATAAATTGGTCATGGTAAAGAAAAGAAACAAAGCTGCTTCTTGAAGGGTGGTGGCACCATTTTGGGTAAGGGCAGACCACATGGTCTTGCCAATTTCTAGCCTTTGATTTCTTTGGTCTTATCTTCTCTCAACTGTTAGATTGAAAATTCTAATTTTCTTAAATTCAAAAAAATATGGATTTTACTAAATATTATCCTAAGTAGATAAAATATTGATATGCATAGTATTTTCCTTTGTCTGCCACTAGCATGAATCCCAATGTCCCATACCATGGGAAGACTACACAGTATAAATTTCTACTGTCTTGAAAACTTGGTCACCGAGTTTTGATATTGATAAAGTATAACAGTAATCCTATACTGTAGACAAAACTTAATCTCCAAGTTTCTATACTACTAATAGATATGCTGCCTAATTCTTATCTGCAAGAAAGTAGACAGTATAAGTCTGTCTAATTTTCATCTGTGAAAAAGTAGGTAGTCTAAAACTAATCTGTCTAGAATTGATGTCAAATTTCTAATATTGTATTTCCCATTTGCAATAGGAATTCTATCTGTGATGAGCTTAAGACTGCAATCTCTCCCTTACTACACTGCTAAGATTGCTTTACAGTTCACTAACATTACTACATATATCAATTGGTCATACTCATTTTCTACTTACTTTAGACAAGTAAGATGACCAAAACTTTATGAAAATTATAAATTGTCACACATGAATTAACCATAGCTTATAACATTAAAATTCCACCATTTATATAAAATTGGTGAAACGTTATTCATTGTGACAATAATTATCACAATTTGTATTTAATTATCACATATACCATAGGCTTTAGTCACATTATTTAAAAATGTGACAACTATAGTTGTGACATCACACATGTAAATCCTATCAAAGACTAATCATAGCTTCATTCATAACCATATATTAAAATTATAATCTAAGCTTTTAATTACTTAGGGAATTGGAATGAATTTAGCTACTAATTCACAAAATTCCATAATAAAAAATTCGGTTATTATAAAAGCGACACTGCATCGAGTTTTTTACGTGTTCCAAATCCTTAATTTGCTTTCTGAAGGTTTCAAGATAGCTTTTATAGAAAAGCAGATAGCCGAGCTGACGGCCAACTGCTACAACTGTGTGACTAGCAATTTCTCCAACAATTTAACACCCGATTGCAATGAGACACTCCATAATTACTTACTTATGTTCTTAAATTTTTTTTTTTTCCTCAGCTCTTCTTTCCTACAAATCAGATAGGAAAAATACTTTTTGTTAAAAAAAAATAACGGAACATCAAGGAATGACATAAGGGAAAAAAAATAAAAAAATAAACAATAATAACTAAGTACAACGTGTGTGTGCATATATATGAGAAAAGCTACGGTACAGTCACTTTTATATACTCTATCAATAGAGATACTTTCTAAACCGTTAAGATAAAATCAAATGACTGAGATATTGTTGTATATAATAATTATAATACACATGACCTCATATTAATATAAACTAAAAAATTTAAAGATAAAATAATATTAAAAAAATAACACCCCTCAACCTAGTCCTCACTGATCCAGTGACCCATTCCTCCCCCCGATGCCGACGACGAACCTTCCCCCCCCCTCCAGATGTCGGCGACGACCCTCCCTTTCCTTGTAACCAGCCCCGTTCCCCCCACAATGCTAACTAAGCCCACTTCCCCCCCTACCATGAACTTTGCCATGCTCCAACGACCCCGACAATGAACTCCCTACACACTGGCGATGGATCCCCCCATGCAATCTCTAGCAAACCCACCCTCCTTCCTATCCGTCCCTCCCAGATCCAATGGAGATAGGATTTTTTTTTATTTCTTTTTTTTCAATTTTTTTTAATTTTTTACTATTATAAGGTAAGGTGCATTGTAATTAGTATGCACAAGCAGCATCTCAACCATTTGATTATATCTAGATAGTCTAAAAATAAACTCTATCAATAGGGTATATAAAAAAGACTTTACCACATACTTCCCTTATATATATATATATATATATATATATATATATATATATATATAAAGAAATTGAAGCATATGCAAAGAAGAAAGTAGAGGAAATGAAGGACCGATTGTAACGCCCCAAACGCTAACTAACAATAATGTTAGGAAATTAACATTAGAATTAATATGAATAATGTGATGAAATAGCAACTTCTTAATTCTAATGCTATGTTAAGTTATTTTCACAGGTGACGCGATGAGGACTCAATATGCTAGAACAGAGTTCATACCAAATTGATAAATTTTCCTTATGATGATTTGATGAATTTATGTGACAGTATTTTTAGTATATATAATATGATGTTATAAAAATGATATGTATATGTCTATATAATATATTATAATTATATTCTGCTAGTTATACGTATATTTATATATAATTAGTTGTATATATATATATATATGAAGGAAGGTTATAGTATGTAGTATTTGTGATGAAGTTAATGTTTAAAAAAAAAAAAAAAAAAGGGGAAAGTATGTTATCCGAAAAAGACTTATTTTATATGATGTTAATTTCAAACTCAATTAGGAATCTTTAAAAGTCGAATATTATTCTGTAATTTAGATAAACTTATAGAGCTTTTCATAGGCTTTCCAACGCCTACTCATTTGTTAAAATCTGATATTAGAGTAAGAAGTTATGACCAATATACTATCCAGATACCTGCTAGTCACTAACCAGTTTACCATGTGCGATTGTAGGTGCGAAAATTCTAAAAGTTAACCTAGTTGTTTCCTTTTCCTCCCATATGTTTTTGCACCCTAATGACAGCCATTCCTCAGCTATTAAGAGACAATTAAACTAAAGAATTCAATTTGAATTAATTCCAAAATTTATTTGGGATTAAATTACTCACAAATTTTTTTATAATTTTCAAAATTTCTCTTTTTACATGCTCGCTCTCTTGCTTCCCTAGTCTCCCTCTCCCTATCATTCTCATTCTCCTTCTCTACTCTCTCTACCCCTCTCACACGCACAAACAGGAAAAAAAAAAAAATTCCGCTAAACCTCCAAATTCTTTTAAGCCAAAATCAAAGGATTTCAATGTATGTTTCGGCATTGTTTTATGATGATGATGATTTTGTAATTGGTTTTAGTTTGTGATTCTTTGAGGGATTAGATGATTTCTTGATGAGTGTATTCATGTGAGTTTGAGGAGATGGTAAGAAATATTTATCGAATGAACATCGAAAGAATTGCTATATGGTTGATTTTGTGAACAAGAAGAATTTAGGGTTTTTGATTTCTTGATTTATGATTTCATTGATTTGGTGAGTGAATAATTTTATGTATTAGAAAGATGTATTAGGGCTGTTTCATGTGTGTGTGTATGAATCATATACATTGTGATGAAAATTATATATATATATATATATATATATATTTAATAATTTTCATATTTGACCACTGCTACTGAAAATTCCATATTTTATAATAAGTTTTCCAAACTACTTTTAAGGATACAAACAACCTCCATTTTTAACGAATTTAGAAGTGTTGGAAAGCTCTTGATGTATATTCATTTAAAATTAATTTCATATCGTTTGGAGATATATATGAATTTTTATGATTTTTTAAAGAGGTAGAGGTCCGGTTGCCAGATTCTATATAATTTTAGCGGTCATTATTCAAAACTATTTTTGAGGATTCAAATGGTCTCCGCTTTTAACAAATTTAATATTGTTAGAAAACTCTAGATGTCTATTTTCATTTGGACAGCTTATATCATTTGGAGATATATGTAAATTTTTGTGATTTTTCAAATAGGCAGAGGTTCGGCTGCCAGTTTTGATAAAATTTTAGAAATCAATTTCAATACTGTTTTTAAGGGTACAAACGGTCTTCATTTTTTATGAATTTAGTACCATTAGAAAGATCTAGATGTCTACTTTCATTTAAAATTAGTTTCAGATCATTCGGAGTCTTGTATGAATTTTTATGAATTTTTTTAAAGGACAAAGGTTTAACTGACAGTTTCTGTAAAGATTTGTAATTTCATGAAATTGAAATTGTTCAATTTTTATGTTTTGATGTTATTGAATGATGAAATAGGCCTTGTAGGTGCTATTATGATATGATGGATGTGTTTGATGAATTGTTATGAGCTTTTGTTGATTTTATTATATTTGTTATTCATGGCATGAACGGTTCTAAAGACAAGCACCCGATACCTCAATCGCGCGTCACCATCGGAAAATTTGAAAAGGTTAAGTAAAGCATTTATGTAAGTACACTCTCACCTGTAACATGAATTAAAGATTTGAGAAGTATATATTTTGATGTTGATAATGATGTTCTTAAATAATACTTCTCCTATGATGACGTTTTAATGAAAAGTTTATATATAGTATGTATATGTATTTTATGTTTTAAAATGGCGTTGTACATCCTTGATGATGATAATGATGATGTTGTCCGGTGAGTGGACTTTTGTCACCGTTAATTTGGGATTTTACTATCCCAACCCTTCCGTGACTAGCGCACTATGATGGTACAACACCGGGCCCAATATATGATAAAATAAAGTTTTTAAATGATGTCTATATTTATGATGATAAAATAAAAATGTTTATTTACATTTGTAAGATTTTAGTATCTTACTAAGCCCTTATTTATATAAGTTAATTCATGTTGCAGATAAAAGAAATTGTAAGATATAGTGTTGGAGGAGCTTGGAGCGGATAGCATGACGAAATGTGATAGGAAAACGGGGGGAATGATCATGAGATGGACATTTTTAATTTCAAATAAAGTTTTGAGACTATAATTTATTATTATTTTTTATTCAATATTTCATATGGACTTAAATTTTATTTCATGAATTGAGTTTTAAACGTATATATATTAATTATGAAGTTTAATTTTAATATAGTTAAAAAAAAAGTTTCTAGAGTTTTCTAAAATTATCTAAGTAAAATTTTTCATTATATAAATATTTTTATTTCATTTTTAATATTTTCTGTAATTTTATAGAAGATAAACGATTAAATAAGAAGTCAATTGTGACAATCTGTGAGGGATCGTTATACCAATAACCTCCCAACTTAAAATGAAAAATAGAGTTCCTTTGGTTTCTCTTTGTTCTGACTTGTGATGTTTCGCGAACTTTATTTCCGCACATAAAACAATTTCTTTCTTTTTTCTTTTCTTTTTCACTAACCCATGTAGTTTGTGGAAGAATCGTATATAGAAAAACTTTTTTTTTTTCTTTTTTTGTGCTTGGAAAGTAGATTCCTCCTCATCCTCAATTTCCTGATGTCAGTATTTACCTAGTTGGAAACTTGGCCATCCGTGATTGAGATATTTTTGTTTTTTGTTTTTTGTTTTGGTTGAATTGAGATATTTTTATTGATCAGTCTTTTTAACCCCCTTGGGTTGTCACCCTGTCCAGTATGGTCACTTTTGTTTTATTTGTGATTAGTATGATTTAAATTTCCTCTCTTAACTAATAACAAACAAACTTTAATTTTATAATTATACTATTTAACTAATAACAAACAAACTTTAATTTTATAATTATACTATATTATTAATTTTATATATTACATTAATGTAATAGTCTTTAAATTTATAATTTTCAATAGGGATGGTAATGGGACGCCCCACTCCCCCAAAAAAAAAAAAAAGTCCCGGTCCTTGCCCACATTCCTGCCTAAATAGAAATGGGGCCAGTAACGGGGATTCTCTATTGGGGACTTTATTCCTTCTACCCGTTCCACTACTAGTGTGCATCCAATTTAATTTGCTATATCTAAATCAGAAGAAATTATTCACTAAATCGGATGTATCATGTTATCATGGGAATTAAGTGGTACATCTGTCTAATAGAAATTTTATATTTAGAGAATTTATTTATGTCAGTTTTCTATAAATAGATTTATATTTCCTAGTATGTATCACATTAAATACTAACTTAAAATCCCCAAAGTATTTTACTTAAATTTCTGATACTAAATAATTATCATTAAATTTCTTTTTTTAATTTTGGAAATAATTTTTTACTTATGAATTTCTTAATTAATAGTCATGGTATCATTTTTTTAATTCAAAAAATTTTTACAATTGTATTTATTTTGGAAGGAAACAATGTCTTCTCCTCTCCTCTCTCTTTCTTTTTTTTTTTTTTTTTGGAAGGTTTCTTCTTCTTCTTCAATGAACAAAAAGCTATGCTTTGTGAGATAATACCGTCTGATAAAGGCAATATATATTTCAAAACCAATACAATTAGAAGAAACATTAAAATTTACATTTATGTATATAGTATATTCAATTAACTTTTTCACGATATGTTTTTCTTTTTTTTTTTTTCCTTTGCCCTGCCCAACAACTCTTTAACTTTTCGTTTATATATATATATATATATATATATGTCTATAATATAAATATATAAGAAAAAAATACAATCCTTAATAGATTAAATTGAAAAAAATACTTGCACAGCATAAATTTAAAGACTATTATATCAATATGACATAAAAAATAAACACTAGACTAACATAACATAAAATTAACTAAATTTGTATCATATTAGTCAAAAATAAAGAATTTATGTCATGTTGATCAATAAATAAAAAAAGATAGTTGTTTAATTAATTTTCTCATCTATAAATTTGTGAAATATTTTTTATATTAAAAGTAACAATATATAAAGTCAATTAAATAATATAAATCTTTTTAAGTCATTAAATACAAGAACATTGACAGAGATTTTGACTCAACAATTAATGTAATTACATATATTAGGAAAGAGAAATATAGTTAAAAAATTATTTAAAAAGCTCTCCAAATGTAAAATTTCTATTGAGCGAGTGTATAATTCTCTGGAATCACTTATCAAAACACGTCGGCCACTTAATTCTACTCCATACATAGTGCTCAATAGAGACTGCTTTTTTCTTTATTCTATCCTCTATCGTATAATTCTCGGTAATATTAATCTTTTTATTTTTATTTTTTGCTAGAATATTAATAATTTTCTTTTAGAGAATACTAATTCAGCTTTAGTCTTGGCGTCCATTCCTCTGTTTCCCCGACTCTTTAGATATCCCAGTACTCCAGTCCTCGTAGCTAAGCCAACCTTGCCAAAAAGTAAATAAATAAATAAAGAAAGATATTTACCTGCTACACATCCTTGTTCGGTAGTTCACCTCTTTTTTCTTAATTTCGTTTCTGTTTCCTGTAAATATATAAATATATATTTATTAAATATGTTCCCTTTTTCAGATTCAAAATCCAAAAAAAGAAAAAGAAAAAGAAGAAGAAGAAGAAGAAGAAAGAAACTCTGTTCTTCATCAAGCTAGCTAGGACGCGATCGCACGTATTATAAATAACCCGAACAAGATCAGGTACGTTCCACATATTATAGTCTGCTTTGTTTTGTGTTTAGGCCACTTTTAATGTTGCTGTTTTCATTTAATCGAAATTCGTATTAGATCTTAGTTCGATTGATTTGGAAGGGGGGGCAAAAAAAAAAAAAAGAAAAAGAAAACACTGTTATTCATCGAGCTAGCTAGTAAGTGATCCACTTATATTATAAACAACCCGAAAAGATCAGGTACGTCTTATAGTTTGCTTTGTTTTGGGTTTAACTCACTTTTAATGTTGTTGTTTTCATTTATTCGAAAGTTGTTAGATCTTATTGTATCATTAATTTTTCTTTTGTTAACAGAAAAAGGACAGTAAGAGAAGAACATAGCAAAACGAGTACCAGAAATCAAAGCATGGAGTGTGTTACTGGTGCTTCAAGTGTGCGAAAGATTGTCAAATATAGTCGGAATTTGGGTAATCTGTTCCACAACACACGAAATGTAGATAACTTAAGAACTCGGGTTGAGGAGTTGAAAGACAAGCGAAACAGTGTGAGAGATCGCGTTGGTGAGGCTGAAAAACACGGAAAAAGTATCAGAGGAAGTGTTCAAAACTGGCTGAGCAGAGCAGATGATATCTACGGCGAGGCGGAAACTTTCCTGAACGATGTTGATGGCCATGCCAAGGCAAGATGCTCTTGCGGATCTGCTACAAGTCTGGCCACGCGGAACCGATTGAGTAGGGAGGCAAACAAGATGGTGCGAGCTGTGACGGAACTGCTAGATGAAGGCAAATTTTACGAATTCAAGGGAGAAGAGGCGTTTGAGACGAGAATGTCAACTTTGCAGGGAATCATGGAAGCACTAAGGGATCCTGATGTTAGTGTGATTGGCATGTACGGCATGGGTGGCATCGGCAAAACAACGCTTGCTACAGAAGTTGCTAGACTGTCGAAGGAAGAGAAGTTATTTAGTGAGGTGGTTATGACTTGTGTATCTCAAACTCCAGATATCAATGTCATTCAACGAGAAATTGCGGAGGGTAGAAAGAGCATAGGAGAAAGACCTAGTCTACGACGAGTTAAAGTTAAGCAGAAAAACAATGTTCTCCTAATTCTTGATGATATCTGGGAGAATCTTGATCTGCTTGGAATCCTTCTTGAGCGTGATCAGAAGGGGAAAAAGATACTGGTAATCTCTCGATCACTAGATGTCGTATGTAACCTCGGTGCAGAGAAGATTTTCAAAATTGAAGTCTTATCCTTTGGTGAATCAATATACTTGTTTAACAAAACTGTGGGCAGCATAATTGAAGCGCCAGATTTCCATTCTTGCGGACATGAGATTGTGAAAGAATGTGCAGGCGTGCCAGTTGCTATTGAAACGCTTGCTTATGCGTTAAAGGACAAACCTTTGATAGATTGGAAGAATGCATTGCTTCAGTTGAAGCTATCTAACCCAACAGCCATGGAGGGAATATATCAAAAAGTTTACTCGTGTATTTCGACAAGTTACAACATTTTAAGCAGCAAGGAAGCGGCGATTTTGTTGCTCTGCTGTCTGCATGAAGAAGATGAAGACATTAAGGTTGAGAACATTCTGAGATATAGTTTGGGCTGGGGATTGTCTCAAGAGGTCCATACTTTGGAAGAAGCGAGATGTAAGGTGAAAATATTGGTCAATAAATTAAAGTCTTGCTGTTTGTTGTTGGATTGTAATTTTCAAGAGACGGTCAGGATCAATAAGGTTGTTCGCTATGTTGCCACAGTAATCGCTTCAAAAGAGAAGCATGTGCATTACATTCCAAATGTTGCAAAGTTGGAGGAATGTCTGAAGGAGGAAAAACTTAAAGAGTCGAAAGCAATTTCATTACTTGTATACGATGATTTCGGTCGTCTTCATGAGGGCTTAGAATGTCCGGAGCTAGAGTTGTTCTTAATGCTTCATGCATTTGGCTCTCTGCCAATACCGGATTCATTTTTTGAAAAAGCAAAACAACTTAGATGTATGAGTTTGAAAGGCGCATGTCTAGAATCACTGCCTTCATCCTTCTATTTGCTTCAAAGTCTGGAAACATTGTGCCTTTGTTCTTGTGACCTAAAGGACATCGATTTAATTGGAGAGCTAAAAACTCTAAAAGTTCTAGATCTTTCAGAGTCCACTATAGAGGAGCTGCCAGAAAAAATAGGACAATTGACTTGTCTGCAGCTTTTAGATTTAAGGGGATGCCGACATCTTCGAGTGGTTAAGAAAAATGCAATCTTGAATTTGATACGGTTAGAAGAGTTGTATATGGCAGAGGAATATCACAAATGGGAGGTTGAAGGAGTCGCTAATGTCGAAAGCATCGCCAGTCTTCTCGAGTTAAAGGGTTTGCAGCAACTTACCGTTCTGTATTTGAATGTACTAGATGCCAAAAGTTTGCCAAAAGACTTGTTCAGTGGAAAATTGAAGAGTTATAGGATATCTGTTGGAGGAAAGAGGAGCTTCGATGGAGCGGGAATTTCAAAGTCTTTATACCTCAATTTCGATAAAAGAAGTCATCTAAATGAGCTTGATCTTGAATTGTTAATGAAGAGGTCCGAAGAATTGGCATTAGAAGGATTCGGAGGCTTGGATAATGTTGTTTGTGAACTAGATGAAAATGGTTTTCCTCTATTAAAGCGTCTGCAGTTTCAAAATAATGATGGGGTTGAATATATGGTGGATGATGTTGGCGTCGCTTGTGGTGTATTTCCGAGATTGGAATCATTATTTCTTCGAAAATTAACAAACATTATAAGCATCTGTCGATGGATACTCAGGACAGACTCATTCAAGGAGTTGAGAGAAGTCAGGGTAACAAATTGTCCTAAACTGGTGACTCTCTTGCCGTTGTTTATCATCGAACGACTTCATTATATCCAAGTGGAAGAATGTCGGATGTTGGAGGCGATAGTGCAATATACCGGCCACACAAAGAATATCAATTCTATTGAAACTAATCTTTCATTACGCTGTTTGAGTCTCAAATATTTGCCAAATCTTGCTGAATTCTGCTGGTCAGACGAACACGATGAAAGATATCTTGGCCACATATGGTTATTCAGCGGAGAGGTAATCTTATTCCTTGATAGGAAACCAAATTAGTTGTTTTTATTTTTATTTTTATTTTTTTGGCTAATTGGAAAGCAAATTAATTAGTTAGAGTATGCGTTTTTGTTTGCATGTTTGGCTAATATTATAGTTACTAATGAAATAATATATTTATCAAACATAGTTACTTCGTTCTCACCAATAACATATTAAGGAACCGAAATTTTGTTACAGAACTAATTAATGAACAATATGAAAAGCATAAGTACACTAGGCTAAGTCTCTGAAATTTTTTTTTTTGGTTGCTCATAAGTTTCAAAATCATATGCCAGTGATCCTTAATTAGAATCCCTTATCATCCTCTTATTAAGCAAAACGCTTTTACAATTTATCTTTTGGATATATAGATACATACAAATATATATACATTACATACAAATATAAATATACCAATGAAATCTGTGTTTGAATTGTTTTCCTATTAAAAAATAAATAAAAAAAAATAAAAATAACAACAACAACAACAACAAAAATGAAAACCCAACATTTACCTACACTGAAATGTTTGGGCAGTTCAAATACTATTCATATTGGAGAAACTAAATTCTTCTTGACCCTCCAGTACTGTGTGGTATTTAGTCTCGATTTGGAAGGTCAAAATGTGGAAATTGATAAATAAAAAAATCTTTTTTAATTTTTTGAACAAATGCTAACTATAGTTTGTCAATACCATCTTTGACAATATTCTCCCCCAAACAATTGGTAAATTTAAGTATTCGAAATGATCCTTTATTTAAGTGTTGTCCAAGACTAAAATCTGATCCATGTTAAATGCTTTAGTCCCTTAATTCATACCTTCTATCCAAGACTTTAAAATTATTTATGGTATAATTACCTTCAAATTACTATATGAGTTTTGCTGTTTACTAATTTGGAGAATAGATGATATTATTTTCATGTGATTTATGAAATTCAATCTCCTGGTTGTAGATTACTTTACCTGAATTGGAAGAGTTAACCCTGTATAACTTAAACATCGAAGGGTTATGGCCATGGCAGCTTCAATCAACTTCTTACAGCTTGCAAAATTTGAAAACATTGCACGTTGAAGATTGCAATAATCTAAGCCATCTATTACCATTTGCTATTGTTAGAAGCCTTGTACAACTTAAGGAGCTAAGGATTCGGGCATGTCGAAACATGGACGTATTGGTGATGATGGAGGAGCAAGGAGAAGAACAGAGATTGGAAGATATTTCCTTTTGTAAACTAGAAACTCTGGAGCTCTCCCACCTTCCAAGACTTAGACGGTTTTGTGCAGCTGCTTGTCTTAGTTGTCCGTCCTTATTAAAACTGACAATAACAGGCTGCAAGCAACTAAGGTTAATCAACTTTCGTGTCAGTACTTTTGTATACCATGATCACGAGATTAAAAAGGGCGAATATTTTGAAAGAGAGGTAATAGTTTTCTTCTTCTATTTATATATATATATACACACACATATATATATATATTCATTGTGTTTTAAACTTGCAGTTGGACATATGCTTAATTTGTATATTTTTTTTCTTTATGTAAACCTTAATTTATGTAGAATTAAATTCACTCATAGCTACTTGAACCTTTACAATGGCATAGAGATTGTGAACAATAAAATTATGAGATTAATCTTTATTCATATATATATATATATATATATATATATGTTGATCTGACAGTGTATTTTCAATGTTCAAGTCATTACGTAATTAGGACGATTATAATTTTTTGCAGGTTACATGTCCTAACTTGGAGGAATTGAATTTGTTTGATCATTATTCTGAGACGGTCGGTAATATTCTTCGGAACAGAGACCTTGCAGCTTTACTCATGCAAACCTTAACAAGCTTGAATGTAGAAAGATGGGAGTTAAAGAATCTAATGCCCTCCACCGCCGCTAAAAGGCTTCTACAACTGAAGCAGTTGCAGATAAAGGATTGTTTCAACATAGAAGTTGTAGTTGTGAGCAGATTTGAACAAGAAGAAGAAAGGTTTGAGAATATAGCTCTTTTCCCTAAACTAGAGTCTCTGGAGCTTACAAATCTTCTGAAGCTCAAAACCTTTTCCGAAGGAGATTGCAAGGTGGAGCTTCCATCTTTATTGAAGCTAACTCTAACAAATTGTCCCAAACTCGAGACATTGGTCACCTCTACGCCTATGCGAGCCTCCAGCGATGACAGAGAACTTAGAGAAGTGGACTCGGACGTGACACCGCATCTCTTCAAGGAAACGGTAATGCTTGCATTTATTTTACTTTTAGACCCAGCATTCAAAACTTCTTCTCAGTCATATATTTAACTTTTTTTTTTATTTTTATCGATATTGGTATTTCTTGCAACCATTTATTCCATCATGGCCTTAAAGTAATTTGTATTGGAAAAAATAGACTACATCAGTATTATCGATCTTGGTATCAATTTTAGATTGAGCAAATGATAACTAGCTTGTTTTATGATCAACAAATTTAATTTCATGTTGTTCAGTTTTAAACTTTGGTAGAAGAAGAAACTAAAGAATTATTTCTGATGGAAATGAGCAAATCTCTCCTAACTGTTGGAAAATTAATTACAATGGATGCTTAAATAGAGAGTTTATATCTATAACAGACTTCTAACTGGTTTCTATCCCTATCCATGTGTAATGTATAGCTAATCCAACAGAACACTACCTATTAAGCTAACTAATTAATCAATGTATGAATTGAAATATCTAAATAACTAATAAGCTATTTACACATGAGGACCAGTTTGGCATCACTTTACTATGTTGTCAGTCAAACATGAAGGTGTAATTTGATAAATATGTTTTTAAAGTTGTTATGAGTACTGAAAACTTAATTTTTTGTGATTGGTATAAGATGTATTATAACTAAATAGACGTAGCACTTTAATTTCATTTAATAAAACATTTTACACCTTCTAAAGTCATCATTCATTATTTTTAATACCAAAGTTACTAAAATATGTATGTTTAAATTCTCTAAGATATGTCTAAAAAGTAAACTACTTTAATAGAATAGGGCCATTCATGAGGGGATTAGAAACCATCATATAAACAAACACACATTAGCATTAATTTTAATCATTTCTACATCTATTACACTTAACACATTTGGAAAAAAAAATATAACTAATTATGTTTGATGAAAATTAATATTTAAGGGAATATATAGTAAATAACATATTTACGGAAGTTCAAAAGAAAATAAAGTTTCATAAATATGCTATTTACTTATTTTCTAACTCCATAAACTATTAATTTTACCAGTTTCATAAATATGTTATTTACTTATTTTAACTTATCTTTGCATTAATATTTTCCTAAAATATTTAGTTTAATTTTTTGTTTTTTTATTCAAGGACCAAGACCAACATCAAGATTAAAATATATAGTACATTAATAGGGATTTGCGAAATTAAATGCTTTTCTCAGGGAGAATTCATGTTTCCCGACCACTTGGAGGAACTGAAGTTGTCTCGGATGAACAGTGACACAAAGATATGGGTAGATCACCTTCCATCAAAACCTTACATGCAAAATTTAAAGGGCTTGGTTGTCGGAAATTGCCATAATTTAAGGTTCCTTTTCTCCTCCACTGCGGTTAGACGTCTTGCGCGACTAAAGGAGCTACGCATATATGAATGTAAGGTCATGGAAGAAGTGTTAGACATAAAGGAGGCAGGAGAAGGCACATTGGAAGATATTTCGTTTCCGAAATTAGAATGTCTTGAACTCCACAATCTTCCAAACCTTAAATGGTTTTGTGCAGAAGCTTGTGTTAGCTGTCCATCCTTGTTAAAGCTCAGTGTAGAAAAGTGCCCTAATCTAATGTCCATCGTCATCAGCCCCACGCCTACACAGCTTACTCTTCACAAACAACTGGATCAAGAAATGGATTTGCTGCCCGAAATTTTTTTTGCAAAGAATGGTAATAATACCTCATTGTATATCTTGTGTGAGAGTTTGTGATCAGAATTTAAATTTAATGTTTAAATTTAAAAACTATCTGGTAATGTTGAAGTCCTTCTAAGAAGTTTTAATTGTCTGTGCACGCAGATCACATTAGATTGGGAGAACTGAATTCAAGAATGGTTGTGGAAAGAGAACTGAAATTCCACAAAGGTAAGTAATTAATCTATAATATTTTGGGATAGAAAAACTTCCCCGTGTTTTTTAGAAATACAGCGTTTTATTTTATGTCTTTAAGATGATGCACTTATCCAATATATTTCTATTCGGTTTTAAAATTGTAATTATTAGACGTACTCTAGCAGTGATTACACACCCGAATCCATCATAAAAGTTGTAGAGTTTCTTCACCCCTTAAATTAAAATAATAATAACTCGCCGGAAAATCCTCAATTCTATCAAATTTTGGTCAACTGACAACCCAAAAATTCTCAGTAAAATGGCCTCATTAGTGACCATATTTCGAACATGTTTCGGGAGGGAAAATAAAATAAACAAAAATGAAAAAACTTGAGGTATTGCTGCACCTGTTACCAAACACTCCTGTTTTGAATTAACTAAGTTAAATTTTGCAACTTGAAAAAAAGGGGGGTTTGCAGAGAAGGGACACAGCTAGGCAGAGAAATAGCTTGATTCTTCAGTTAGTAGCTTCCATGGCATCTCAGAATAGGAGTATGAACAAGGTAAAATTGCTTGATTTTTCAGAGTTTCTGTTTTAGATAATGATGCTGACCTCTTATTTATATATATATCTATATATATATTTAAGGCTGGATTACTGGATTGCATTTGTTGGATGTATATATTGGTTGATTAATCTGTGGTTTATATTTTGGCTTTTTCTTTTTTTTTTTCTTTTTTTCTTTTTTTGTCTGGATTATTTGCGGAACTTTTTGTGTGAGTTCCATATTGTTTTTGCGGCGGGTTCGGAACAAATTCAATTAAGAGATAACGTTTTTGAATTGATAATGCAGGTACGGGAGGAAGGCAGAGTTACTAATTTCTGAATCCGTACTGAAGGACCCCAATAAATTGTACTATTGTTACTCCAATGAAGGAAGATATTTTAAGATTTCTTTGCTTGGTGGAAATATGATGACCCAGCATTGCTTTGTAATTATTGATGATTTGGTTGAAAATAAGTTAAAGAAGTTCACATGATCATGTGTTATCAGCAAATATGAGTTTTGATTGGAGATTCAAACTTGGAGGTTGATCTTTTGTTGGAAACTCAAATATCCGGCTGAAATAGATTGAATTGGGCAACTGCCGGATTTGGCAATGCCTTTGTTACGCTGTTACTTTAGATAAACACCACAAAATTATGCATTGGATTGATTTTTGTTACACAATAAAAAACTCTCATAAAAAATATCATAAATATTTATTTATTTATTTATTTTAAAATATCAAATATAATTACTACTTAATATCCATAATGTAACTATCTGAGTTACTAATTGATTACCAGTTGATTACTAACTACTGATGTGTTTTTATTGGTAACCACCACCATCAACAGATTACCTATTGGTTACCAACCGTCACGTGGATAATTAGTTTGCTATCAACTGATAACCGTCACTGCTAGCATGTAACCAATTGGTTACAGACAGTTGGCAATTACTAGTACCAACCCGAAATCGTCAAATTCTAACACATTTTTCAGAATTTATCACCTCATTACCGAAACAAAATATGAAAATTCATAACAAAAAAAAAAAAAACCTACAAATATCCATTTAAATCAATCCGCAAAACACATTACAAATAATCTAAAAATTTCTCACAATGTCCAAAAAAACCAGAATAATAATCATTGAAAAAAAATCACAAGTCGAAGATCAACCACATCCGAAATATGAGTTCGGCATCGTGGGAGATCTAGCATCACGGCGTCGCAACTGCTCCGGAGAGGAATAGCACATATCGCGACGAGCGGCTGAGCTCAAATCGTGACGGCGACCAAGCTCATACCGCGGAGGCGACAAAGCTTAGATCGTGGCGGCCACCAGTCCGATCTCAAAGGAGAACCGAGATTGCCACGCGAGACCTACACCGTCCGAGATCGTGAACTCGCAAGGCGGCGGTGAGATTGAGATCGCAAACTGGCAAACGCGGCGGTGATATTGTGTGCTTCCAATGGTGTCGGCGAGGCTGAGATTGTGAGGACGGCGGCGGCGAGGTTTGCTGGCGAGAGAAATGGACGGCGAAGCTGAGAGAGAGAGAGAGAGAGAGAGAGAGAGAAAGAGAGGTCTTGCACGAGAGAGAGAGAGAGGAAGGAAGAGAGTTACGGGTTGAACTGGCAAGAGAGGGAAGGAGAGATAATGAGAAAGAAAGAGAAAAAAGTTTTTAATTATTAAAGAAAATATTTTTAAATCAATTTATGACATCATTATTATGATATTTTTACAAAACTTTTTTACGTTGTGACAAAAATCAATCTCCTCCTCATTTTTGTCACATACCCCTAATTATCTCTTGTTACGCATGGGATTTCATGGGCCGTGGTTCCCCCAACACGGCCCCAAATTGAGGGCTTGGGGACTGCTAAATTGGGTTCCTAACTTGGAGATGCGTGGGTTATGTACAATATCGGCGATTGAAATAAATGAATTACCAGAACTTACAAGAAATAGGTTATTTTTAAAAAATAATTAAAATAAATAATATATTTTAAAAATATTCGAGGTAATATGCTTAGTAAATAAATTACTTATTGTGAATATATTTACAGTACATTTTTTTATTTACAATAATATTTTTAAGATAATTTTATCACGAATAATATTTCATAAATACTTTATTTATCATGAACATGTTATTTATTATTATCCAAAAAGTTTTATACTATTTATTTTTATTAGTATATATTTTTTTGGCCTATTTCCCTTCTTTTCCCATAAATTACCAGATAAATAATCCATTTACTTATATAAAAACAAAAACGACTAGTCTCGATTTGTTTTGTACCAAGAGAATAGTGATCACTAACCAAAGTCTCCATATTTGCTAAAATTTATGCGTTCCAAATCATTTTACAAAACATAACACGTTTTGGAACATATGTTGTCTTGCTGTTTATAAAGAGTGAATCCAAACTACATAATACAGATTCCAAACCACATAATAGAGATTATTACATTCTAAAGCTGAAAAGCTAGTTGTGTTGAAATTTCATTCGACTATTCTAAAAAGCTATAATATTTTGGGATAGAAAAACTTCCGTGTTTTGTAGAAATACAACGTTTTCTTTTATGTCCTTAAGAATGCTGCACTTATCCAATGTATTTTATATTCCGTTTGAAAATTGTAATTATTAGACATACTCTAGTAGTGCTTACACACCCGAATCCTTCATAAAAGTTATAGAGTTTATTTACCTCTTAAATAAAAATAATAATAACTCACCAGAAAATTCTAAATTCTTGGATTGATTTTTACTACACATGAAAATACTTTTGTAAACAATGTCACTGATGATATTATAAATATTTATTTATCTATTTATTTTAAAATATCAATTATAATTACTGATTAGTATCCATAAAGTAACCACCTAGGTTATCAAATAATAACCATATGATTTCCGACTAACTGCAGGTTTCCATTCGGAAACTGCCACTTTTGATGGGTAACTAGTTGGCTACCAAATGGTAACCAGTTAGTTACCGACTCTACACGAGCTTCTGATCAGTAGTCGCAGCTACTGGTGGGTGGTTGTTTGGCTACCAAATGGTAACCAATTAGCTATAAAATGGTAACTAGTTGGTTACCAATTGCTGGCAGGTTTCCGATCGTTAACCATCGCTGCTGACTGGTAATTAGTTAGTTCCTAACCACTGACGAGCTTTTATGTAACGCCGAACTTAATTAATTTAAAATAACTAAGTTTAACAAATATATTTAGTATCCTATTAGTATTATTATTAAGTGCTCATTAGTAGTTATGTTAATCATTTTATATAATATGTTTTTTTTTTTAAGAATTTATATGCTACAGAAATTGTCTAACTACATTTTTTTTAAGTAACTGTGTAGAGGAGAGTTGACAACAACCAGAAGTGAAGCTGATCGATGTGCTTAGTCCATGAGATTATTTGTATAAGAATGGTAATCTAAAGTTATATAATATACTTTAAATGAAGTTTATTAAAATTTTCTATGGACTTATTTGTAAAGAAAATATATTTTTAAGGATCTAGCATAATTTTAAATTCTTTTAGGTATTTTATGAAATTTTTAAAAGTTTGTTTTGTTGCTATCTTTATACATGTTTTACAGCTGTCTTTAGGTGATATTAAGCTGATATAACCAAATTCTCTTCCTCATCCTTCCTCTCGTTTCCAAATGGTTCTAAGTTCATATAAACAAATAAACAAATAAAAAATAAAAAACTCCAACAACTGATTTTCTTCATCATAAGACCTTCTCCCCCTCCTAAATCACAAAACAAATCAAGACTAAGCTTCATTCAAAATCTCATTCTCAGATTCCACCAAACACCCATTGTTCTTTCAAGCTAGTTAAGCTCAAAGTGGAGTTTGGCATCATTTTTGGGGTCCGAATTTTATAAGCTACCTAAGGTCAATTTAAATTAGGATTTTTAATGGATTTTGAAGCTATTCAAAGCTAGAGATATGAGGTTTTAAGTTGCATGTGATTTGAATTATTTGAGATGTCTCATGATAAAAGTGTGCTTTGATTTTATTCCAAATGTGTAACTTCTGATTTTATTCAAGATTCTTGATGGTTCGATGTTATTTGAGATGTAAAACATTGCGAGGTCTAATGGGAAAAGAGCTTTTATTGTTTTTGAAGTATTTTATGAAGTTGTATAGAAGGTGTTCGTGAAAATGTTTGACTGAGATTTCTAAAACAGGGCAGTAGGATTTCGAGTTTCATTTCTCTGTTTATACTCTTTATTTTTTTTTTTGAAGCATTTATACCCTGTATTTGAAGCTGAAATTTTGTGAAATTAAAGTATGCATATGAATCTTGCTCCCCACAAAATTTCACATGAAAATATCGTAAATCAGATTTTTGGTGAATTTTCAAAAGTTAGGTTTTGTTGCTGGAAATTTGTGGACAACAATTATGTAAAGATTTTGTTTGTGCTTAGAACTTGTCCTAAAGGACCTCAAATGGTCTAAAACGTTGAAAAGTGATACTATAATGCATATATTTCTATTTTATATGACTGTTAATGGATTGAAGATACTTTTAAATGTAAAATAACTTGATCATGGATCTTAGGACAAGCACGATCAACTTCCTCAAAACGGCGGAGTCAATTTCTCTGCGATAGTTTAACTTTAAAGAGGTAAGTAGGAATTCACTTACTATGTCATAGAAACTTAAAAATTATATGATATAGCGTTTTAATATTTTTGACAAATGTTTTACATTTCAAATGAGACTATGGATATAATGTTTCTCTTTATTGGAAAGGGTATGATTTGCAAGTAGAAAGCTAAAGGAAAGTATGGTTTATTGAAAGCTTTTATGATATGTTTATAATGTTTTAAAGGTTTGCAAAATTCTAGATGTGGCCTATAAAATGATGGGAATATCAATATCTACAGAATGTGTAACCCCACTATAATGGTGTAATTGGGACTGCCTGGTACCCACGAATGGTCCCGAAAGGGACATGACTGTTAATAATAAAGTTTAGGATCCTAATGATAGTAATGAAAGTTTTTGGCCAAACCTAAAGGAAATGAATGTTAAATGATTATGTAGCTTAAGTCCAATTTGTTTCATATCTCAAGGGTTTTCATGATATATTTTAAATATTGATTTGGATTTCTATTTGCTGTAAGAAGATTCGAAATTTATTGAAAACTGTATTTTAGATACAGATTGTAGTTTAAAGGTTTTTTTATTTAACTAGGTTCTGCTTACTGGGCTTTTAGCTCACTTTAAAGTTTCATGACACAGATAAGGAAGAAAATAATGAGGAAGCAACATATTGGCGGGCTAAATCTCTTTTGGGAACATGATGTCATGAAACCTATGTACATACTAAGCTAAAGTTGTTTAATGAAAAAATGATTATCAAATAACTCCGTGGGCTACACTAAGAAGTTTTGTTTTGAGATAGTGCTAATAATCTGGGATAATTGTAATACCAACTCTTCATATTTTGAGTAAACTATGATGAATAGTCTGTAAATATTTTGTAGTAATATCTTAGCATACAACTATCTTGATTTTACTATGTTTTTGTGTTATAACGGATTTTATAAATGAATGAGTTAGTGACATATTCTAGTTAAGCTTAGTTTAATGCTAAACTAACTAAGGGGTGTTACATTTTGATCGATATCCACCGTCACCAGTGGATTACCAGTTGGTTATCAAATAGTAACCAATTGGTTATTAACTACTGATGGGTTTCTGATCAATATCCACCGCCACTATCAATTGATAACCAGTTGATTACTAATCATCTATGAGCTTTTGATCGGTAACCACCACCGTTGATGGGTTACCAATTGGCTATCAAATGATAACCAATTAGTTACCAACAGTTTGTGGGTTTATAGTCTATAGCTACCGTTGCCGTCAATTGATAACTAGTTAGTTATCAAACTGTAACCAATTAGTTACTGACCACTGACAAACCTTCGATCGATAACTGCCGCTGCCGATGGGTTACCGATTGGCTACCAAATAATAATAAGTTGATTGTCAACTGCTGATGGGTTTCTAATTGATAATCACTGTAATTGTTTGTAATCAATTGGTTACTGACAGAAAATTTCCAATTTCGTAAGATTTTATGAATTCCATCGGCGAAATATTTAAAAAATACTCAGATTAAATATTCAGATTTTATCATTGAAACTAAAATCCACCAAATCCAACAAACAAAACCAAAATTAAAAGGGGAAAAAAAAAAAAAAAAAAAAAAACAATTAAGCGATCGGACTCCTCCCACTCTTCCTCAGTGCCGTCTCCTCCTCCAGTGTTGAAGTGTCGGCCTCCACCGCTCAAATCTCTCGCAGCCACGATCAGATCGTACGGCTCCGAACGCGAGCCAGTTCGCGAACAATCCCAATCAGACGCAAAAATTACGGATTCAAACCACAAAACTAGAAAAGAAAAAAAAAAAGAGAGAGAGAGAGAGAGGAGATCTGAGGAGACATGGAAGATCTCACTGGATCTCCTCCAGGCGGTCGCGGTGGAAGGAAATCAGCTCCGATCGCGACAGCTTCCATGGCCAATCTCCACATGAGCCGGTACAAGCGGCGGCGACGGCGAAAGCTCCAGCAAAGGAGTTCGGCTCCGGCGACTATGGTGGCGTAAAGGAGATCGGGAGTCGCGATCCGTGACGGAGATCACGTTGGGAGGGCACCGGCTTCAAGGACGGATGGGGCGGCCGATCGGTGACGGAGGAATGGCGGTGACGGCAGAATCGACGCTGGAGAAAATGGAGGTTCGTCGACGGCGGGGTTTTGTAGATCGCCGGACTCCGATCATGTTGGTCTGGCCGGTGGAGAGAGAGACAAACAGAGGAAGAGAGAGAGACAGAGGAGTTCGCGTGTTCAGGGAGGTTGGGGGAGAGAGAGTGTGAGGGTGACAAAGAGAGAGAAAAATGTTTAAAAAATATGTTTAAATTTAATTATGACATCAGCATTATGGTATCTTGTTACAAAACGTTTGTGAACTTATGGCAAAAATCGATCCAGTTCTCAATTTCGTAGCACACCCCTGATTTTCTCAAATTAAGTCTTTAGAATGCAATTGGTGAATGAATTTGAGTTGAAAATTTTTATTAATTTTTTTGAAAAGATAAATTTTTTCAGAAAAAAATAAAAATTGAGATTAAAAAGTTACATTTTAATTTGAGATAAGATAACTCAACAAATAAATCCCTAGGATCATTTGGAGGGATATCTGAAAATGATAGAAAATAAAGTCTTAGGATATGTTTGGAGGGATATCTGAAAATAATATTTTGAATGTTGAGTTAAAAATATATGTTTGAAGGAAAAACTTTTGAAAAAGTTATAACATAGAAAATTGTGAAAAAATTTGAAATATGTTTGGAAAAATATGTGAAATGGATCTTCTTTTGTTCATTTCATTTTGATACAAAAATCATTTTATGTTGATTTGAAATGAGAAAGTTATGAATTTTGAATGTTTTAGTTTTTTGAAAATGATAGGGATGAAAAGTTTAATTTAGAGTTGAGATTTTGAAATTCAGATGATAAAATATCAGATGGAGTCTCAAATGGGCCCTTAATTTTCCATTGTTTGGGTCCAGACTTAAAATCCATGAGAAACATCTTTGGGTTCAGACCTTGTGGCCCGGGTATTAGCCCATGAGGCCATGTCCATTGTTGGAACTCAAAGCAAAACCAGACTCACGATGGAAGAATATGGCTAGAGGAACTTCCCAATTTTTGCCAAGTATATATTGCAGCTTGTGATTGTGATGTAGGAATAATTTAGAAAGTAACGGAAAAAATATTTTTCCGTTCAAAAAAAAAAAAAAGGGGTAAAGAAAGTAACGGAGAAAAAATATTACCGAAAATTTGAAAAGATGTAAAAGTTTAGGCATGGCCCGCGATAATATATTTTCAAGACTTGTAATCAAACCTGTGACTATTATTGCACCTCCCTTGACAAGCAGCATTTATATATGTTAAACTTGTCTTATATGTCTAAACCTACCCCAAATAAACCCTTTAATAATGATTAAGTTTAATTTTCTTTTCTTTCTTTTTTTTTTAATTTACATATTAAATGTAGAAAAAGGACAGGACTTCTTCACTGATTGATGCAATTATTGTCCCTCGCTTTGAACTTTAACGAAGAAAGGAAAAGTGGAAAAAGGAAAAGGGGACAAAAGTAAAGAAGAGTCGGAAAATGAAAGAGATGCGAGTCATGCGATCCCACAAAGGAGACAAATTTAATTGATATGTCATTATTATTTGTTGAAGGGAAAAAGTTGGTAAGAAATTGTATTCAATACCAACAGAGAGAGTAACGTGAATCATGTGCAAATGTGAAGCCGGGATACCATTTTTACCCCCCACCCACATATTATTAGGGACCAGAATACATATCAAGTTTCATAAATGAATTATGCAACTCTACATTAATATCGTTAGAGAATATATTTAGTTTCAAATATGATTTAAGGGTGCTTTACTCTGTAAAGATAGGGAAAGGGAAAATAAAAATTACTCTCTTTATAATTTAATTGTTGGTTTAATTACAAAAATAGTAACTAGAGTTATGTCAGTCACAGGGAAGGGAAAAAAAAAAAAAAAGAATTGGTATTAGTATTAGTTATCAATCAAAGAGAATGAATGCCATAGTTACTAATGTTCCAAGTTCAAATGTTATAAGCTTGATATTTTTTTAAATCATGTAAGAAGGCGTTTTAATTAAAATATAGGCTTTGTTTGGAGTTTGAGTTTAACTTAAACTAAACTGTACTTTTTTATCTTAGTTTTTGTCTTTTTCTGAAAATTCAATAAAATTT
>CM046363.1:165147-182647 GCA_025413025.1 Ficus hispida | reverse complement strand
TGCGTTCTCGTTGGATTGGACCTTTTGTTGTTACTAATGTTTTTCCTCATGGTGCAGTTGAAATTCAAAGTTTAGCGACTTCCAAAATAATTAAGGTGAATGGCCATAGACTTAAGCCTTTCTATGAAGGTTTCCAAGCAGAGAATGCAGCAACATTGTACCTTGAGGATCCGATTTATACTGATTGAAAAAGGAAGCATTAAGTCGAGCTAACGACAATAAACAAAGGCGCTGCTTGGGAGGCAACCCAAGGGGAGTTTGTTTTCTTTTTCTTCTTATATTTGCATTTATATTTTGGTTTGTGCCTTTTCTTTGCATTTCATCTTACATTGGGACAACGTAAGTTTTAAGTGTGGGGGAAGGGACTTAGGTGTGTTTTCAAAATTTTTTTCAACTAAAAAAAAAATAAAATAAAATAAAAATAAAAAAATAAAAAAAATTTAGTAAAGTTTTTACTCTTTGTTTTGTTTGTGTGGCTTTCAATGATTTTTGGCTGTGTATGTCATGAGCAAGATTCAGTTGAGCTTGAATAATTCATAACATGATTGAATAAATAATCTTTCAACTTAGAATTAATTAGTCATTTTCCTTGAAAATAGTAATGACTAAATTTGGTAGACAAAAAACTGGTGAGATTTTGAGCCTTTAGACTGACACATCCACATCAGTCTCATTATTTTCTTTCATGAGAGATATTCGTCCATGGATTTGTTTTTCTAGAACTTGCCTTGACTCTCTTTGAGGCCATATTGACACATGCATATATGAACATGATTAAGGCCCTCTTTGTTATAAGCTACATAAGCAAATAGCCTACCTTGTAATTAATTTTTCCCTTTGTTGAACCCCTTTGAGCTTTATCGGCCTTTGTCATTTATTATGAACCACGTTATAAACTTTGAACATGAAAAACAATGTCTTTACCCAAGCCGTAGAACTAATGGAGCATTGTTCATCATGATGATTTGAATGGGTATGCAAGTTATAAGTGTAGGGGTGTATGGATTTGTGGTATGGCTGTAACGTGTGAAATGGAACATGTTTTCATTCTCAATTTGTGAGTTATATTGTTAAAGTTTGTTTGTTTTTGTTAAAAAAAAAAAAAAAAAAAAAAAAGAAGGAAGTAGTGACGTATGAAATTGCCTTTAACGTTACAAACTTTCCATGTTCATAATTCCTTCTAAAAATTCAAGAAAGGGGTCTATTTATACATGATATATGTATCAAAAAAAAAAAAAAAAAAAAAAGTTGTTGTTGAGAAGGATTGTCCCCTGCTGCAAACGAAAAGTATTCTTTTGAGTGATCTGTTTTCAAATGCAGGAGTTTTGCATGGTTTAAATGCTTTAAAGCAGAATTGGAGAAGTTGCTGAATAGAGTGATTGGCTTTACAAATCTTATATAGTCAAGCTTGAGTTGATTCATTGTTGCTCCATTAGTTTCGATGGTTTTTGAGCTACATTCCCAGATATTTCCACCTTGACCCTAAACCCCGGTACAACCCTAAAAAGTCCTTTTGATTCGTGTTATGCATGTGATCCCAGTGGTGGAGAATGAGAAGATATGCAAGCCTATGGTAGATCATTTCCATTGGAATGAATTTGAGCGAAACACATACCTTTCAAACACATGAGAGTCGAGTGTTTATTTCTGTGAGAGTCTACATATTTAGTTTATTACATTCTCGAGTGTAAATACTTACTAAGTAATTCTAATATGTTTAAGAATGTTTGTTCATGATGTGTTATGAGTTTTTTGAAGAGCTTGGCTGTTCTTTGTTGATGGCATTACGACCTTGGAGTTTTTGGGGAAGTTAAATTGAGTTTTGCCCGAGGACGAGCAAAGTTTAGTGTGGGGGAATTTGATGAGAATGCAAAATATTCTATTTTTCTCCCATAATTTTTAGTCTTTTATATTTATTTGTTGCCTAATTGTACTCACTATTCTTATAATTTGATCTAGGTGCAAATGGAGGCATTAAATGCAAACATAGCTATTGGGCGATTTTTAACTATTTCGACATTGCTTCGTAATCTGGGCATAACTCTCTCATCCTAGCTCTGATTGAGGTGATTCAAGATGCTACGGAACGACAAGAAAAAGATCTATAACTTTTATGTTTTACGTTTTGAGAGATACCGGCTACATTGAGGTCGAAATTGGGCTTGAATTTGCTGCACCTGCACAGTTGACGTTTTTGGAAAGTTCCTTGGCTTGCAAGTCTAGTGTGCTGATTTGATGCAGTTTATTTTCAGAAAGTTTCCAGATCTGGTCCACGAAAATTACAGCCAAAATCACCACTTTCCTAGTTATATTAAGACTTTCTTTTATTTTTAATTAAGCAGATTTGGAAATTATTATTTTAGAATAAAGTTTAGTATGTTTTAGGAGATTTGGTAAGTTTCCAATAAAGAATTAATGTGTATAAAAGGAGAAGAGTCATCAGACTTTAGGACTCTCTCTTCCCTCTTCTCTCTTATTTTAATTCTTCCTTCAAGTTTTCATGATGGCTAAGTGTGGCTAAATTTTGATACTTGGTCAAAGGAAACAGAAGCCTTGGAAATAATAAAACTGTGAGATCTAATTTGTTTTTATTATTCATGTTTTGAGTATCGAATATTCTTCTATACTTATGTTTATGATTGTTTCATTTAATTACTAGGAGGCCTACTAGTTATTTATTTGTTGCAATCTACTGCTAAGTTAGATATCAAATCCGTAATTGTTTGATCCCTCTAATTTGTGAAGCAACTAAGGTTTAATGATTTGCTGCGTCAGAAATTATTAGATCTTAGGAAGAATACTTGACTAAATTAAATGCAACCGCTTGTGCTTGTATTATTTAGCTTCATCGATCTCTCTAATTCTTACGGCTGCTACTAGATTAAACTTTAAGCGCTTGTCTTGGGTTGTTTAGTAGTTAGGATTGATTAGATCGCATGTTTTCTAATTAATTATGACTAAGGGGAGATAGGAAAATAGTTCCAACGGTGAAAATTCAAAGTGTGAATTTATATATTTGTATCAATGATCAGTTGCAAAATTCCAATGGTGGATGTTGACTTAGACCAAGGTTTGTTCTTTTGATTGATTTCAATATTTCAATTTGAATTGTTCCTTAATTGTTTTTCTTAAATTTGTTTTTCATTATATTCAAACCCCTTCTATACTTATTCACATAGCATAAAACTAGACTAAAACCTCTCTGTGGGAACGATCCTTACTCACACTACTACATATATTTTTAGGAGTATAGGTTTTATTTTTGGTTGCCTGCGACAGCACACCAGCTGACAATTCAAATCACGACACAATACATGTTAGGGTTAGGAAAAAAGTGTACGGGTTAGTTTTGGGTCGAACCAGTATGGCATGATAAAAAAATAGATTAGGTTCGGGTCAATCTAATGGATACAAAATCAATTCGTAATAACCTGTTTCAAAATTTTCCGTACAATTCAGGTTGACTTGTTGGTGATCTTTCGAATGAACTAATTATGAGTTTATTAGTTTTGTGTTTGGATTGACCTTTTATAATGAATTAATTATGGATTTATATGATTTGACATTTTAGATTGATCTTATGTGATGATTTATTAATTAATTTGCTTGGTATGGATCTTAATTGTATGTTAAAATCTTTTTTTCTTTTTTTCTTTACTCGTGACAGGTTGACGAGTCTGTGGGTTCATCGAGTCATGTTGTGGAAATCAACCCAAAATAGTGTGTTGGTGGGTTGGTTGGGCTGGGTTGGGTCGGGTCAGGTCAACCCGTCAATCTGCTGATTGGGTTAATGTTGCAGCTTTTTTGACTTGACAGGTCATGGTTTGAGTATGGTTAGAGTTTTGACAATTCGTGTTGTCTTCAACCCGACACAAACTTGACATGTTGACATGAATTGCCAGCCCAAATTTTAATATTAGAATGAACAAAATTATATAGAGCTGTTCAAATAATGGCTCTTTAGTAATTTTTTCTTTTTAGTATGGTTTTGAATATTTTTTTTTATATTTTTTACAGTCTTCTCTCTCACAAAAATTTAAAAAACTGTTTGAATTTTGAGTTTGACCCTATGATCTAAACGAGAACTAACTTTATTTCTTCTACATCCAACAACATCTTGAAGGTGTTGTTGATGGTGTTGTTTGGCACACCATTATGATTATTAAAAAAAAATTAATTCAAATTAAATCAATTTCATTTTTTTACCTTTTTTGAAACATATATCAAAATTTTTTTTCCTTCTCAACACTCATTCATTTAATATTCTCAATTGAAATTGAAAAAAAATATTAATATGAAATTTATTTTGTTCGTTTTAAAATTTTACATAATTTAAAGAAAAATATCATTTCATTTAAACTTGTATATTTAAAGTAATGAACTTTTAAAGATTAAGTTACAAAACTGTAATAATAACCGTAAATTGTAAATAGTAAAAATGATATTGATTTTTCATAATAAAAATAATTATAATTAATTTGTGGTCCAAACTAGATGTCCAAACATGAGCTAAAAGTCTACTGATTTTGGAAATCAAAACCAATGCCCCTTCGTCCATCGTTGTACTTCTCTGCAACTTAACCCAAACCCCACTTTCCATGGAAGATCTCTGGCTTAAATTTTTCCGCTCCCACTTTCCATGGAGAGTATTGTGCTATTTTCTTAAAATTTTTTCCACGGCTTTTCTTTCCTAGAAATTGGATAGGAAAAATATTTTTTAAAAATTAACGTAGCGTCAAGGAATGACAAAAGGAAAAAAATAAAGCAAAAAAAAAAAAATAAATAACCAAGTGCAACGAGATCCAACTAACGGATCATAACATTTTATTTATATATGTGCGTGTGTGTGTGTGAAGAAATTAAAATTTAAAACATATGCAAAGAAGAAAGTAGGGGAAATAAAGGTCCCATTACCTCCAAACTTAAAATGCAAAAAAAAAAAAAAAAAAAAAGAATTACTTTGGATTCCCTTCGTATGAACTTAAATGCTGTAGATAACATAATTTCTTTCTGTCTTTCTTTCTTTTTCACTAACCCTTGTAGTTTGTGGAAAAGTCGTCTTTAGAAACTTTATTTTTATTTTTATTTTTATTTTTTGTGCTTAGAAAGTAGATTCCTTATTCTCAATTCGGCTTTTTGTAAAGTGGCCGACAGATGTAAGCGTTTACCTAGTTGGCAACTAGGCCATCGCCATCGATGATTGAGGGCCTTTTCGGAGATATCTGAATATGGTAGTTTGAATGTTGGGTTAGAAATATGTGTTTGAAAAAAATATTTTGAAAAAATTATGTGATATAGAAAAAAATACAAAATTTGTACTCTGTTCAGAAAAAATTTACAAAATAAATCATGTCTTGTTTATCTTGTTGTTATGAGTATTTTGACATAAAAATCATCTCTTTTCGATTTAAAATGAGAAAATAAAAATGAAAAAGAAAAAAAAGTATGATTTAAAGTTGAAATTTTAAAATTCAGATAATATTTTACAGTCTGAAAGCTAGCATCCTAAACAAACAATGAGATATTTTAACTGAGCAGTCTTATTTAACCTTCTTAGATTATCACTCGTCTAATATGACACCAATAAAGAAAAAAATTACACAAATAATAAATTTTTTTTAGGATAGATAGTTATTTTTTTAATCTTTTGATTAATATTATACAAATTCCTCGTCTTAATTAATATAACATAAATTTTATTTTTATTTTCATGCTCCAAAAAATGATTGATGGTATTATGACAAAATATTAATTTTGTAATACTATACTTTTCCATCCTTCCGGTTTACTGTCAATACTAAATAAGAGAAGGTAAAATTATTTTCTTTCCACCTTCTCAAATTAAACAATTAAAAATAATAATAAAAATCTTTTTCTCTTTACAATTTTCTTTTCATCGTAGTTTTCTTTTCTCACTTATTTTCTTTCTTTTTTATCAAAAGGAGTGCTACAGTACTGCCCCTCAAATAATAATTGTGCTTACAATCGATCAATGTGACCCTTCGTCAATGGCCATTTTACATATTATCTTGTTGTGCGTTTTTTAAACTTATTTTTTAACATTAATATTTGCAAAACTATTACCACCATTCCCTCTTTGAATTCCACAAGAAAAAAGTTTCTCGTTTTCAAATTTTCGTTCTCTGAATCTTTACCCTTTTTCTCTCCGATCTGTTGGCTAATCCAAACCTGTGAAGACAAGAAAAATCAAGTAACGTTCTGTTCCCTTGATTTTGCAAACAGAGTTTCGCACTTCATTTTCCTCTTTTCCTTGTTCTGGTTTGTTTATTTCTTATGGTTTCCTTGTAGTTTCTTCCTTTCTTGTGTAGTGTTTCCTTTCCCTTCTATTTTGCCACTTTAAATACCCAAAAAAAAAAAAAAGAGTGAGAGAGAGAGAGAGAGAGAGAGAGAGAGAGATCAAACTCCTACTGCATTGAAGGGCTTAGCGGCTATCTCTTTGTTCCAAGATTTGATCTTGTTGTAATAGTCAACGTCACTCTATTTTAACTCTCAAGATTGAAAAACTATATTAAAAAAAACCAAAAAAAAAAACAAAAACAAAAACTCTGCTTAGCATCAAGTGGCTTTGATCAGGTATGCTCTTCTTTGATCCCATCCTCTTCTTTTCATGATCTGCTCTGTTAGTTGTCTGAAAATTCTCTGTTTTCATTTTAGTTTTACATATACGTAAATCTTCTGCATTTACTTTCTTCTTGTTGCTTTAGTAGCGCCTTCCACTGAATTTTCATTTGTATCTGATTAAATTAGAGAGTTCTGAAAAACCAAAAAACCAAACAAAAAAAAAAAACAAAAAAAAAAAGAAAGAAAAAGAAAAAGAGAGTTCTGAAAAAAGAAAACTTAAAAAAGAAAAGAAAACAAGAAAACAAGATAAGAAATATGGTAGTGAACTAAAAATAGGTTTCTTTTGCTCAAACTAGAAATAGGTTTATATGGAGTTCATTATCGGGGTCGGTACTGCAATTGTGTCCAGACTAGCCGAGTACACAGTTGTATTGGCTCGCCGGCTGTGTCACTACACAAGCGATGTCGATAACCTTAGAGCTCGAGTTCAACAACTCAATGATGCAAGACAAAACCTACAAGGTCGAGTTGACGAGGCTAGTGGAGAAGGTGAAGATATTCACGACGAAGTTCAACACTGGCTGACGCGCGCACCAGGCATCTCGCAAGGAGCCGCGGATTTTCTGAACAACAATCGAGATCGTGCAAGTATCAACTGCTGCAGTGTGCAAATTCCTAATCTGGTGTCCCGGCGAAAGCTGAGCAGGGAGGCAAGGCAAATGGTAGAGGACCTTCAACGTGAAATTGAGGCTGCCCAGAGATTCGGTGCGGTTGCTTCTCGTCCTGCTCTGTACACTGTCATTGAGACGAGAGGAGATTATGAGGACTTTGGATCGCGAAAGACGATTTTGGAGGCTATCATGAAGGCGTTAAAAGATCCTAACGTTAGCAGGATTGGAGTTTACGGCATGGGCGGCAGTGGCAAAACAATGCTTGCTAAAGAAGTTGCTAGGCGAGCCACGGAAGCCAAGTTATTCACTGAGGTGGCTATGACGACTGTATCCCAAACTCCAGACTTCAGCAAAATGCAAACAGATGTTGCAGAGAAGATAAAACTCAATCTTGGTGTACTTCATGGTGTACCCGCTAGGCAGATCAGCTACAACGTCAGCTAAAACATGAATTGAAGAAAGGGAAAAGTATTCTAATTATTTTAGATGATATCTGGGAAGAAATTAATTTGATAGAGGTTGGAATACATCTTGAGAACGAAGGATGCAAGATATTGATGACTTCTAGATCCCAACATGTTTTAGGTTCTATGGGTACTAAACCGGATTTCTCGGTTGTTGTTTTACCAGACAAGGAAGCAATGAGCTTCTTTAAGACAATTGTCGGTGATATTATTGAAGAATCGGATTTTGGAAGATTGGCAACTGATGTGGTGAACGAATGTGGAGGCTTGCCACTCGCTATTAGAACAGTTGCCTATACTTTGAAAAACTATCGGATTTTGTCCGTATGGAGGAATGCTTTGGTACAACTACAAAATTCTGCCCCAACCATCATTGATGGAATGCTTAAAAAGGTTTACCCAAGTATAAGGTTGAGCTATGATTTTTTGGAAAGTGATGATGAGAAGTCATTGTTGTTGCTATGCAGTCTGTTCGGAGAAGATAGGAACATAAGGGTCGAGGACCTCATGATGTGTAGTGTGGGTTTGGGCATGTTTGCGGACCTCCCTCCATCGGCACATTATGTAAGAATGATGGTGGAGTCTTTGATCATCAGACTGAAAGCTCGTTGCTTGTTGTTAGACAGTGATCGTGGTGATGGGGTCAAAATGCATGACATTATTCGTGATGTTGCCTTATTCATAGCATCAGAGAAGGGAGGTATGTACAGTGTTATTCTAAAGAAGGAAGATTGTTGGTCTCTGAATATGAAAAAACTCAGAGATTCAAAGGTTCTCTCACTACTTCCACATTCGGATTTCAATCAACTTCCTGAAAGATTGGAATGTTCGGAGTTGGAGTTATTCCTTCTTCTTTCTGGTCAAGGCAATAGTATACCAATTCCTTTCCCCTTTTTTGATGATAGTAAAGATCGGCTCAAATCTTTGTTTTTTGATCGAGCAAATTTGGTAACGTTACCTCCATCCTTCCATTCACTACAGAATCTCCAAACTTTATGTCTACGTGGTTGTGTGCTTGAAGATGTAACTTTTATTGGAGATCTAAAGAATTTGCAAATTCTTGATCTTTCGGAGTCCACGATTAAGCAGTTGCCCATAAAAGTAGCACAACTAAGTCGTTTACAACTGCTAAATTTGGAAGGTTGTAGAGATCTTAAACTAATTGAGCCTAATGTCATCTCAAGTTTGGTACAGTTAGAGGAGTTGTACATCGCAGAACAATTTAATGGATGGGAAGTTGGAGAAGTCAATGTCAGCAGAAGAAGAACTGTGAATCTCGCTGAAATAGAGAATTTGCAGCAGCTTACATCTTTATCCTTGAGAGTACCAGATGCCAAAACTTTTCCTAAAGATTTCAAGTTTAGTGAAAAGTTGGAGAGATATAGAATCTCAATTGGTGGCCCACTGTCCTACTGGTATCCAACTGGAATTTCAAGGTCGTTGCTTCTAACTCTCCGTGAAAGAAGTCAATTAACAGCTCTTGGTCTTGAATCGTTGATGAAAAGGTCAGAAGGTTATTGTTAGATGGATTAATAGATGTCAAGAATGCATTTACGATCTGAAGAGTGAGGGCTTTTGTTACTTGAAGCGTCTTGATTTGAGAAATAGCGATGGAGTTCAATACATCGTTGATTGTGGGGACCAGCAGATTCATCCTCACAAGGCCTTTCCAGTGTTAGAGAGACTGGTCCTTTGGAGATTAAGAAACTTGGAAAGGATATGTCATGGTAAGCTCCCGGAAGATTCATTTAAGAATTTGAGGGAGATCCACGTGAGGAGTTGTGATAAATTGAAGAATGTCTTCCCTTTGTCTATCTTCAAAAGACTTCACTCTCTACAAGTGTATGATTGTAAGATGATGGAGGAGATAGTAGGCCATGTGAGATCAGAAGATGATGGAGCTGTTGAATTTCCTGAATTACGCTCCTTGGATTTAAGGAATTTTCCAAAGATGGTTAAATTCATGAGTTGGTCTGAGGCGGAGGCAGCTGGCGGCTCTTCATCAGTAGAGTCTCCCGACCCTTTCTTTGGTGAAAAGGTAATATAATTATTTTCAACTTTCCTTTTGTTTTTTTGCCCCCAGCCACTTTAATATATAAGCGCATCACCTGTCTTTAATTTATAATAATGCCCATTATTCTGAAACAAAAATTTTTGCACATGCTCACTTTCTTCTCTTCCACGAGTCTCTAGTTTTAGTACGCATTTTTTCAGTTGTCTATTCTCCATGTAAAAATGATTAATAAGAGGAAAATTACTTAACTAATGGATTATGTTTTTAATTTCCTTTATTTTTCATAGCTATTAAATCATCAGTATTAGATTTGAGATATTTTTTTCAATAAATAGTTTTATTGATCATCAGTATAATATTAATATTTGAGATGTTTTTTTTCAGATTCATTGTGATAGGTCATTAATATTAATTTTTATATCTAAATCCGTACTTTTTTCTCCTCCTAAAGGGCACAACATATCAGTTGAAAGTTACAGTAGTTTCTCTTTTAGATATGTAGATGCACCCATTCTTTTTGTGAAGTGCAAAGTTTTAGTAGTTTCTCTCTCGCTTGTTGTGGAGTAGTTGATAATTTTCAAAGTAAATTTAGCTTGTTAATTTTTTTTTAAAGAAAAAGCATGTCACTACCTGCTAAAAAAATAAAAAAATTAAGATGAGTGGCCCATTTTGGTCACCCAATTTAATAGGTGACCAAACTTTTTTTTTATTTAGTAAAATAGCCATTTATCGTTTTTTTTTTCAGATTTAATTAATCAGTGATTGATTTGAAAATTGATGAATACATCAATTACTAATTTATCATATTAACAATATTATGCGGTCAAACTTGGATAAACAAGTTAAGAAAATTGATTGATCATTTTTTAAAAAAAATGACATTTTAACTAATTTTTAAAAACTTCGGACATGTTAAAAAACTTCTTAAAAAAATACTATTTATCTCTAAATCCAAAAAAAAAGAAGGAAAAGGAAACCAAAAACAAAAACAAAAAACAAAAAACAAAAAACAAAAAACAAAAAACAAAAGCTTAGCAAGAAAAGCTTTCCTTATAGTAAACCTAAATTAGGTAAAAGTCAGTCTTTTAATACATATTTAAATAAAATGACTGAAATTTTTTTTATTTAGGAAAATAAACGTTACTCAATGATAGACATAGACAATCAATGAAAGTTATATATTAACATTTTATCATTCACTGATTAATCATAATAGGTTAGTCAATCACTGATTGATAATTTAAATAAAAAAACCAATAATAATATTTGGCTAATTTCACAAAATTTCGGTTATTTATTAAAAAACTTCTAAAAAAAGTCACTTACTTATATATTTCCCTAGATCATTTGTAATATACATGAAACAGAGTCAATACTTATTTGAAACTTAAAATCCGAAATCAACGAACGTCAAGTATACCATTATTTGAATTTCAACTATACTACTATTTTAATTTCCAACTTTTTCGACTTTTTAAAGTGGGTTAAATTAGATAACAAATTTAATGCAAGATGAAAAGCAAGATTTAGTTAAATTAAAAAAAAAAAAAAAAAAAGGTAAAAGAGATAGACACAGGGTTAAAATATAGTCATACCATTTTTTAGTTCAAAATTTTGGTTAACTCATTCCCTTTGATATATATATATATATATATATATATATATATATATATATTTATGACTCCTCGACTACCCACAAGAATCGAATTGAAAAAAAGGGCTAATCTAAAAAAGTCTATCTACAACTTTGAAGGGAAAAAAATTCCACAAATTTTATTATTATAATTTAGGCTAACTTGCTGATCAGTGGAAAATCTCTTTTTATTTTAAGAAATTCTCTTAGTAGTTACATTGAATATGCATAGATAAATTCCTTAGAAGTTAAATGACAACTAAAACTTTGACTCATTCTATATAGTGAATTATCACATTTGACTTATTCTATATAGTGAATTATCACATTTATTTTGATCAGCTATGTTAATTGAAATTTAGATTAATGAGGTCAAGCTCAGAAAGACTACTAAATATTAAGAAATATTAAATTTACGCTAATCACTAATTATTAAATATTATATTAATTTGTAAATAAGATTTTCCAGGTAACTTATATGATCTTCACAAATGTTTTTGCCACTTCTTTCATATGTGTCTCCAAGAAATGAAAGAAAGCTGTCGTGCATCTTTCGGCCCCAAAAAAAAAAAAAAAAAAAAGATTTGTTATACATGATTGGAGAGAAATAATGAGATTGTGCATATTTTTCTAGTCAGTATGTGATTCGAATCCTCGATTCTTTGTAGGTTGAGCTTCCCAGCATCAAATATTTGTATTTAAATAATTTGGTTATGAAAAAGTTATGGGCAGATCAGATTCCAGCAACTTCTTACATGCAAAATTTAAGTAGCTTGGATGTTAGTAACTGCAACAACTTAAAGTATGTATCATCATTTGCTACGGCTAAAAGCTGTCTCATAAAGCTTAAGGAACTAGAGGTATCTAGATGCAGCGTCTTGGAAGAAGTAATAGTCATAATGGACTTACAAGGAGAAGATGATGGGAGTTTGGAAAAGATTTCGCTTCCTCAACTTAAATCTCTCAGACTCGACAATCTTCCAAACGTCAAAAGGTTTTGCAAACATCCTGATGAACTCAAAACATTGGTCACGTCAACAATGTTAACAGGTGAAGAAGTGGAGTTTAGCACAGAAGAACCCTTCTTCAGTGAAATGGTATGATTTTCTTTTAATTCTTCATTTTTGAAACTTGTCAGTTTGTCTTTTATTCCCTCTAATTTTATTAAACTTTTTTTAATTAGACCATCACCAATGTGTTAATCTATGCCAATGCTATATTTACTACAAAAGAGTGAAAAAAAGAAAAACATTATCCTACTTTATGCTCTAATGGTATATTGTTGTTTCTACTTTTTGTCATCCTTATATTATGCAATGGTACTCACAAAAGTGAAATGTTAGCATTTAGATAATTTAAAAAGAAAAATTGTAATGATTGCATAAAAAGTGAAACACTAATCAATAAGAATCAAATTTTAAATTCGATATTGGTTATATCTTATGATAAATTTACCATAAAGTTTAACATATAGTATATTGTTGTTTCTACTTTTTGTCATCCTTATATTATGCTATGGAACTCATAAAAATGAAATATTAGTATTTAGATAATCTAAAAAAATTGCATTGATTGCATAAAATAGTGAAGACACCAATAAATAACCTCACTTAGACTAACTCAGCAGAAGCAGAGGAGGCTTGGAGTCTTAGCTCTAAGGGCTTAAGTTATCAATTCCATAAAGTCGGTAGGTCGGTGTCCATAGGGCTTAATATCACAATTCTAAATTAATAATAAAAAAAAAGTTCCATTTGGTAAATTGAAAAAACAGTAAAAAAGAATTTTGAGAAATTGAATTAAGATGGTTAAAATTACTTTTCACGATTTTGTGCACGTGCTTCCTCTTGAAATTTGATTTTTACTAATTAATTTCTTTTTTTTTCCCTCAAAGACTTATATTAGGGACCTTATGCAAAAATTATCCACTAAAGCTCCCTACGCATCGAGATTTTACAAATTTAGTTAAATAAAAACAGAAGGATAGTAACTTATTTCAAAGAAAACACGAAATAAACTAGACAGAATAAATATTATTCAAAGTTATGGTGCCCGATATGTAGTCTATTATTTTAGAACATTTAAACTTCTTTATTGTTTAAATTTAATCTCATCTATAGAATTGAGAGAATCTGCATATCTAATATATATTGTAATTAAGTATAATATATGGAAGATTAATTATCTAATTAGTAAAGTATTTTCAAGTCAATTGTGTATACACACATTAAGAATTATCTTTTACAGCTTGAGTTTCCCGCCTTGGAGACATTGGATTTGTCTGGATTGAATGCTGTTGAAAGTGTATGGCAGCTTCAAACAACTTGTTACATGGTCAACTTAACGAGCTTATCTCTACAAAACTGCAATGGCTTGAAGTATCTATTCTCCTTGGCTGTGGCTGAAAGGCTTGTAAAACTGAAGAATCTTCGAGTATATGATTGTAAACTCATGGAAGATATTGTGGTCACAAAGAAATTGGGAGAGGAAGGAAGGTCGGGGAATAAGATTTTATTTCCACAACTAGAATCTCTCACACTTTCTAAACTTTCAGCCTTCAGAGCGTTCTGTTATGAAGAGGTAATTACTTTTCTAATCTTATATTTTCTCTAGTCCGATCATTGCATTATTTTTGCTGCGCATTAATTAGGTAATTCATGTTATGAAACTATAATACTGGAGTTGATGTAAATTTTGCAAACTTCTACTTTGATTAAAAACAAAACAAAGGTAATATACGTAAGACTTGAAGGTATACAAAAACATTTTGCACAAGTCAAAATAGTATGATATAAAATTATCATATGAGAGTGGATATGAGTAATATCTGATATGTTGGCCAAATCGTATAAAAAAGTTACCCTTGGCCTTGGGATACATTTAGTGAAAATATTTTAGACACTTAAGAAATTTGAGGCACTAAAATATATATTAGGAAGAAGAAGAGATAAATTAGGTAATGTTGAGTTCACTACCGGGTAGAGAGCTGTTACTTTCCATTTTTATACTAAATGCAACTATATTCCGATGACTATCAACATGTACACGTGTTCGCATCTAAGGGAAGAGTCTAAAGTGTATTAGTCTAAGCTGGACTACACCAGAAAACTATCTACAGCATGTACAAGTCTAAAATGTACAATGTCTATTCTTAACTAAATGTACAGGCGAGATTTTTTTTTTTTTGGGCATTCCATAATCAATCTTCTAGTGCACGAGTACTCTTCTACGTAGAAAGTATTCTTAATTAGTAATTACGAAATAATTCAATTGCGATTTTTCTTCACATCCAATGTCAAAACTAAGCTTCAATGAAGCGAGAAAAATGATATTCAACTTTTTTTTTTTCCCACTTAGATCTTTCATTTTCATACTAACATTATATTTCCTTCCAACACATAAATTGATTTTTTTTTCTTTTATCTAAAATCACCGAAAATCAATTTAAAAACTACTTTTAGTATAACACATTTTTACTTTTTATAAAACACAACGCTGATTGCCACTTGTCAAGCCAACGAATTTTTTTCTAAAAGTAATATTCAAGAAAAATTTTGGTTGCCAGTTACCGCCACTGAAATGACCCCATAAGGTACACTCTTCTGTTCCCGGCCACTAAAACAATTGCTCATGAAATTAGCTTTGAGTGGCATTATTAGATGGTGCCTTCACTATTTTTGTTGATGCAAAAAATTCAAGTTAATTGTCCTCCAAATGTTTTTACTCCATTTATACCTTTGATCAATTTTTCTTTTACACACTAACATTTTCATTATTGTTTCATTAGGTCATTTTGCCTAAACTTGAATCTGTGAGTACTGATTGGAGCGAAGCTATAACTGAGATGCTAGGCATGAATCAATCTTCAAGTTCGCTTTCCCTTTGCCACCGGCAGCTAAAAGAACTCAAATTGGACTTCAGCCATCGGGATAAACCATTTGCTCTTTCAATCTGCAAACTTCTTCATAGATGTCACAATCTTGGGAAACTTCAATTGAATGGTTTTTTTGTAAATGTTATATGCAAGGATCGACAAAATGAAGTCGACGCTGCTACACAAGAATATGATGGACAACTGATCACACGTTTAAAGGAGCTAAGGTTGGATAACGTTCCTAAACTGAGGCATTTGTTCGGTGAACCAGAAAATGATCATCCAGTTGGCGGTGCCTTACAACCAGTAAAACTCTATTTGTATCTTTCCAAAATTTGACTATTCTGGAAGTGTCATTTTGCCATCGATTGACGTATTTACTAGCTTCCTCAACTGCTACAAGTCTCGTACAACTCAAACAAATGAGAGTAACTGATTGCAACAGAATAACAGAAATAATCACAGATTACAGGGAAGGTGAAATAACAGAGGGTGAACATGATCATGAGTTTGTTTTCCCACAGTTGGAGATTCTAGTGCTTCGCCATTTGCCAAATCTTGGGAGCTTCTTTTCGGGAAATAATGTCATGAGATTTCCAAAGCTGGAGAAGTTATTTGTGAGCCAATGCCTGAGATGAGGAGTTTCTCCCATGGAATTATAATAAGCAGCTCGATGTTGAATACAATCATTGCCGAGATATCCTATGTACGGGGGTGGAGGGATCTTCGTTACTTGATGAAATGTGCTAACGCTGTACGAGAACATTGGGATGGCGATGTTAATACCACCGTGGGACAGCTTCGGGAGGACGATTCAGATTTGGCATTGCATCAGCTATTCGCTGAAACGGTATGTTCTTAATTTACATTTGTTGGATATAATTCCTTATGATAGTCGTTCTATACTTCTACTAAAAGCATAACAGGCTTGCAAACTGCCAAATAATTTTGAGATCTCAAGTAGAGCAACACTTAGATTTATTAAAATCATGAAAATGTAATTTCTTTTGTAATTGAAACTTAGGATGCCATTACTCAAGAGAAGGTACCTCTGTCACAGGCAGCTAGACTATAGACTCTACCACGAACTCATTCGAAACCAGCTGGTAGTTAAAAATTGATTTCTTTTCCTCGCCTTCTTGCTTTTCCCCATTTTCATTGCAGCATTATAAAAAATGGCTAATTACAAAAATTCCCCCAAAAATTTCAAAACATAACACACCCATTCCCCCA
Organism: Ficus hispida; assembly: GCA_025413025.1. Classification (NCBI taxonomy): domain Eukaryota; kingdom Viridiplantae; phylum Streptophyta; class Magnoliopsida; order Rosales; family Moraceae; genus Ficus; species Ficus hispida. The sequence continues at coordinate 166,179 of CM046363.1, read as the reverse complement.
AACTTTGAAATCGTAATAATGAAACTCAAGTGACGTACATATGATAAGGAAATTAATTATAAAAATTTCCCCTAGATTATAGCCCTTCTAACTTTTTTATGCCCCCTGAATTTTAAAATATAACATCCATTCTCCCCATGCTCGTTGACAATATAAAGTCCTTCTGTATGAGTTTATTTATGTTTTAATTTTTTAAAACGTTATTCTTATGTTTCTTATGGTTTTAATCAAAGAATTAAAATGTACATTAGAATAGAGGATAAAATAGTGATTATAATTTAATATCTCAACAACCATGTTTAATTCTTGATATGTGTAATTTCTAACCATGAAAGTAATAGAAGGGTCAAATTGTTAACAGAACAAAGATCAGGAGGGAACGGATGTTACATTTGAAATTCGTGGGGTAAAATATAATAAAGCCTATAGTTTAGAGCAAATTTTTTTAATTGATCTAAAATGGTTTGTTAGGCAGACTAACTCTAATATCAAATTTGGAGTACCAACATATGTGGTAATATGAGTTGTCATTGTTATATTAGTAAATGTTAAATATTACTACATCAATTGATTAATGTACTAACAAAAGTATGACATGTGAGTTGGTACACAAAAAATTGATATTAGAATTAGTATCCTTAATACTACTCCTAATATAAAAGAAGACAAACTTAATTACATTTTAGGCAGTTTGATTTGTTGTTTGATTGTCACTCTAGTTCAATGCTTGTAATTCAAGAAAAAAATTTGATGGGGCAATATCCCCTTTCACCTTATTTTGAAGCATAAAATTTAGTGCTTACCCCTTTTGAGACTAGAATGGTTCATCTTTTTTTTTTTTAAACACTTAAATTTGACCTGACTGTGTGTTAATTATTGGGATTAGTCTTTTAAAAAATTAAAAAAAAAAACAGAGGGAGAGCGAGAGAGCAATATGTAGTAGCTATTTTTCTGTCAATAATGCATGAGATTTACATTCAATGACCAACTTTGCTGCTGATTTTTCCCTGCTTCCTTCATCACAGAAACTTG
>CM046363.1:114898-165047 GCA_025413025.1 Ficus hispida | reverse complement strand
ATATATACACAATGGACTTACAAAAATGCATGACTAATTAGATAATAGCCGTATTATCTATGTATAATTCTCACAATAATAGAGACGAAATCTGACGTAGTACAAGTACTTACAAAACATCTCATAAACGTGAAATTTCTGAAAATTGTTTATGAGAAAAATGCAAAAAAAAAATTTTTATTTTTTTATTACAGTTTGGTGTTCTCAAACTGTTCAATTGCACTTTTCTTTTTCTTTTTAATTTTTGTTAAGTTGATTTTAGATTTTTATGACTTTAAGATCTTTAATGATTTAGGTTCATAAGAACTTTTTCTCTTTCTCTTTATCTTTCTCTTGAATAAATTTTTTTTTTTGTTTGCTTTGTTAAAAATGACAAAGTCTATTAATAAATCTATATTCTAAATCTGAAAAGGAAAAATGTAAAACTAAGACGATTTGGACTCTCAAACAAACACATGTACTTGGTGTACATATATATACTAGCTTTTGAAGTTTCATGTGTGTATTCATTTTGCTAAATTTTTAGATAAATGAATATAAAATTGAAACTAGGACGCATTTGAAAATTTATTCGAAAATTACGGAGTAAAGATATTTTAATAAGACACACTTATGAATATTAAAAAATATAAAGGAAAAGGTAAAAAGAGGATGAAGAAGCCAAAAAAAAAAAAAAAAAAAAGTAAAAGACGACACTTCGATCATCTAAAAGGAGAATAGAAATGAAAAAATAAATAAATTTTAGGGAGGGATTAAAAAGAAAAAAAGGGATATGAAATTTAAGGAAAAAGGGAAAAAATGGAAAAGTAAAAAAGAAAAAAAAAACAAAAAACAAAAAAACAAAAAAAAAAAAAAACAAAAGAAAGGTGATTTGGAGGATTGTCCCTCAAAAAGGAAACCTCTGAAATATATTATCTCAATTATAGCGGTTTTAAATTTTTGATCTTTAATTAAATAAGTTAAACGTCAACAAATCATCTCTTGCCGAATTTACCATAGCTGGCCGGAAAGATAATTTGGAGCGTACATCGCGTGAATCAACATGGACTAGCTAGCACCATATATTCTATCGGAGTATTTATATTCTAAAGGATTTGACTTTTATATTCTATCGGATTATTCTGTATGTTTTTACAAACTAATAACCACAATCCACCAGAATATGAGAAATTAACAATAACAATCTGTACATCTCCAAAATCATCAATTCATAAAATATAAAAATACCAAATAAAAGCATTAGCAAAATATATATATATAACACACACTAAACAATTCCACAACATAAATTTTATTACATAGAAAAAAATAAAACTTTTCCCATTTCTACATCTAGACCAAAAATTAAAGGAGAAGTGTCATTGGAGAAGATAATCTGCGGGATCGCTGGTGTGTGAGCAAAGTTCAAGGCAAAGGAGTCGCCGTCAAGAGAGGAAAGAGACGCGCAAACATGCTTTGACATTTATGATATTATTATCATGAAGTATTTTAGACATTTTATTTTTATTTACATGTTATTTATTTTCATATGTTTCAGTAGAGTAATAAGGTACATCATGATCCATTGCTTTTTGAAATATTCTCAATTATGTATATGGTAAGGGCAATATACAAATAGATATAATCTTAAAAATTAAAGCACAAATTGTTTGTTCGTCAACCAATGAATAATCAAGGTCACTGTATTCTAACAAGGTTGTGATCATGTCTACTTTAAAATTGATGAGATGATCTAGATCATTGGTAAATATGTTACAAAGTAAAGACGTCTACATATTGAAAAACACATTAAACTGGATTGCAATGAAATATTTTCTTTAATCAGTTTTGCTCTCATAAAGAACCTATTTCTGTCAGTAGAAGGTTAATTTAATGGTGGACCTTAATTCCGAGTGATTGATGGACTCACAACCTTTACAGTATGCTTCTTGAGTCATCAATGGGTGAGGACATTCGGTGGACCAATGTCTTGGTGTTTTGGAGATGTGTTATATTGGATTGTAGGGAACTTCAACCATCAATAGAGAATTCATAACTTTGTACACTGATTCCCAAATTGTGTTAATTCATGAATCTTGAGTGAATGAGATCTCGTATCTACTAGATGGACTAAACTTTATCTTTGATATGTTCAAAGATAAAACGCTGATTGAAAAATAATTAACGGTACTCATAGACAAAGATGTATTTGGAGAAGTTCGAACGATTTACTTCACCTTACTCCAATTACAGATGTCCATAGTGTTGGGTCCATCTCATTATGTATTTTTGTAAATTTGACCATTGACAGTATAGAAAATCACCTACTAGATGTTTGAGACATTGGAAGGCAGTTTTCATATGACATTAATATTTGTGTACTGTATAAATTTTATACGATGATATAGATATAAGTTATGCGGAAAAATATTTATTTTAATGGATGAAATAAATACTATGCATTTTATTTTTATTAAGTGGATGAAAATTAAGTATGTAAAATATGAAAATATATATATTATTAAATATAAGTTTTTAATGGCAATACACTTGGTGCAAAATAATCGAAAGAACTAGCACTATATTAGACAGTTAAAATAGGACGCATGGTACGTCCTAGGTCAGATCCTTGGGCCACGTGTCACATGCACACGCCCCCTAGGGAGGAGGTGTATGCAACTCACTCCCTGCACAAGGAGTGGGCCGTGATTTACTTCATTAGGGGCAAGGAGTGTAGCCCTAGACCTAGTGCTATTAGAGGTGTCTCCTAGGTCATATTCTTTTTGGCATGTAGAGATAAGGAATCGTTTTATATAAAGATTGGATGCAGAAAAATGATCAAGCTGAGAATTTACTGGTGCCCACATATCGGTTGTTCTAAGTAGAAGAGAAAAGTGTGGAAGGCCATGGGTTGAGAAGGCATGAAAAACATACTAACCTACAAGGACGTTTGTTGTGTGAAAGATTGATGGAGTCCCATTGATAATTGTTACCCATAGAAAATTAATTTTTTTGTGCAACAAACATGTGAGGTCCTGGCGTATGATGAAAATTTTTTAAATTCTATTCCGTTAAGTTAAATCAAAAAACCAAAACCAATAGAGAAGAGAGAGATTGGCAGAGAGAGAAGGGCACTGTAACCGTCATGGAGAAAGAAAGAGAGAGAGAGAGATTGTGATCTGATGTGCTCGACGCCTACAGATCGCTATTGGCATGGAGGTACAGGGAGAGAGGGGATGGACGTAGAGAGGAGAAAGAAGGGACGGAGGGGGAGATGGGAAGAGAGAACGGAGAAGAGGGAGAGAGAGAGAGAGAGAGAGGGCTGTTGTCAAAAAAAAAAAAATAGAGAGGGTGGAGAGAGGCTTGAGTAGGGTTTGTAGCATAAAACAGTATATTTATCATAAAGTCAAAAAAAAGTAAGAAGAACGAAAAAACGAAGGGCTAAAATTCCAAATAACTATTAAGGAGGGTAAAATTTCTGAACATATACATTTGAGAGGTCCGTTTTCACAACTGGAAAAGCAAACGAAAAGAAAAGTAGAAAAGTTAAAGCAACAATGAAATTTTTTTTTTCCAAGAATAGATAAAATTTAAAGAAAAAAAAAACATTTTCATTTTCTTTTCCTATTGTTAAGGAGCTCCAGGGTCTGTTAGAAGAGGTAAGAAACAAAGCTGCAACTGACGGCACGTTAACTAGAGAAAGAGTCATTAGTACTGAGCTAAAAGAACAGTTGGCGAGAGAGGAAGGTGTGTGGAGGCAGAAATTGAGAGAGCTTTGGCTAAAGCAGAGGGTCGAAATACGAAGTTTTTTCATAATTGTACAATTGTTGGAAGAAGGAGTATGAATATTAGTACGATTCGAGACGATTCGTGGGTTCGGTTGGTGGAAAGGGACCATATAAGGAAGCATTTGATGGATAAACTGAAGTCTGAATTTATTTCATCTAAACCGCCATCTCCAGCGCTTGACGGTCTGGTATATAGGGTGATCTCAGAGGATGATAATGTGCTGCTGAATCAAGTGCCGGATCGAGAAGAAATCAGGTGAAGAATTTGGCTTCTTTAAAAGCACCGAGTCCATATGGCCTTCCGGCTTGTTTCTTCCAGACGTATTGGCCTATTGTTGGGGATCAGGTTGTTGCTTTTATCCAAGATGTTTTCCAGAATGGATCCTTCTTCAGAAGTTAAATTTCACGTACGTGGTGTTTATTCCCAAGGAAGGCAAAACATCAACTTTTTTCTGGTCTGTGTCCAATCAACCTTTGTAATACGGTGTATAATATTTTTTCGAAGCTAATTGCTAATAGGATAAGCCCATTCCTTGATAAATTCATATCCACTTCTCAGGCTGCCTTTGTTCCAGGCCGATGATTGCCGAAAATACTATTTTGGCCCATGAGATAGGACATTGTATGAAGAAGAAGAAAGGGAAGGGGGTTTCATTGGAGTAAAAGTTGATATGGCAAAGGCGTATGACAGTGTTGAGTGGAGTTTTTTAATGGAAGTTTTACGTGCTCTGGGCTTTGATGAGAGGATTTGCAACTTGGTTTTTCAGTGTATCTCGACTGCATCGTTTTCGATTCTTCATAATGGAAGTGCTTGGGACTCTTTCAAGGCGCAGCAAGGTTTAAGAACCCACTCTCGCCTTATTTATTCATTATTGTCGCGGAAGTTCTCTCACGGCTGTTAGCAGCGAAGGAAGTCACTGGCGAGATTCACGGGATTCAGATTGCTAGAGGTGCTCCTCCTATTTCTCACTTATTTTTTTGCAGATGACCTGATGTGTTATTGCCGAGCTTCTACGACGGAGTTGAGAGCTCTCAAAGGTTGTTTGGATACTTTTAGTACTTGGTCTGAGCTTCGCGTTAATAATGACAAATCAGGGATGTTCTGGTAAAAGAATGTTCCCAGACCTGAGCGGAAGAGGATTAAGCAAGTCCGGCCTCTTAACGAGGTTGGTGTCATGGAGACTGTATATTTAGGTAATAGGTTGTTTATTGGAAGGAGCAAAAGACAAACTTTTGAGAGATTGAAGGATAAAGTTTTGCTAAGTTAAATGGGTGGAAGTCAAACTTTTGTCTAGTGCAGGGAGATGTACACTCATTAAATCAGTGGTGAGTGCTATGCCTTTTGCTTCCTAAATCTGTGAGTGAGGATATGGATAAGTTAGTTCGTAACTTTTGGTGGAAGGGGAAAATGGAGGCTTCAAAATATTGGTGTCCTGTTTCTTGAAGCTCAGTTTGTCAACCCAAATCTTGTGGAGGATTAGGGTTTAGAAGATTTCATGTAGTTAACAGGGCGTTGGTTGCCAAACTGGGGTTGGTATCTTCAAACGGAGCCAAGAAAATTTGGGTTCATGTTCTTAAGGCTAAGTGCTTTAAGGAGTCAGATTTTTTGCATTGTTCTTCTTCAAGAGGTAGTTCTTGGGATTGGAAAGGGATCCTTAAGGTTATAGACTAGGCTCTGGTTCATCTATAAGCATATGGGAAGATCCATGTATTCCTTGGTGTTATAAGTCCAAACCGGTGGCAAGGACAGAAGAGGCAAGAAATATGAGTTTGACAGTGGGAGATTTGCGGGACAGGAGCATTAATTGATGGAAGGAAGAGTTGCTGGGAGAATTATTCGATTACGACACTATTTCAAAGGTTTTGTCTATGTACTGGGTGGGAAGAACCAACATGGATATTCCTGTGTGGACTGGGGCTAAGCATGGTCAGTTTAGTGTTAAAAAGGCTTATCTTTTAGATCAACAAGCCAGGTTTGATGACTTCCATTCTCAGGTTTGGAAATATTTATGGGCGGAAAAAAATGCATGAGCATTGGAAAGTCTTTCTTTGGAAGGTTGCTGTCGAAGCTTTGCCTACGAGAGTAAAATTGACCGCTGCTTTCCTCTAAGGGAAAAGAGTTGTGCAATTTGTAATTCAAAAGATGAATCAGCAGATGATCATATGTTTTTCGAATGTGACTCGGCAAAGGCCATGTGGTTTGGCTCTCATTTTGCTATTCGATGTTTCTTTTGGAGGAATTTGGATATTTTAGGGATTGTTGATTTAATAGCTCATCCTGCATGGTTTTTGTTTGGATCGAAGGAGCTTGCGAAAGAGTTTACCATATGGGGAGCGGTTATTTTGAATTCCATAAGGAGAGCTAGAAATGTTCTCATTCATGAAGGTGTGAAAGTGAATGTGGATACGTTGTTGCTATCTTGTCATAATAGGGGGAATGAGTTTTTGAAGAATGGGGAGAAGGATAGAGAAATGCTTTCAGAAGAAGCTGAGATAGTCTGCATTTGGAGACCACCAGATGAAGGTTTTAGAGATTAATGTTGATGCCCCAACTGTTGAGGAAAATTTTGCTAGAGATAATCTATCAAGATTGTTTTCTTTGGAGATTTTTAAAGGGGTTTGTGGGGTAGCAGAAGGTGCAGAAGCTTATGCTTTTCTAAAGGTAGTGGAATTGGCTGTTAGAAGGGGATGGAAGAAGGTGATTTTCGAGGGATATTTGCCAAAATGTGGTCAACGCCTTGAATAGGAATATAAATTTGGTTGCTTGTGAGTTTCAGCATTTGATTGCAGAGGCTAGGGACCTTTGCTCCTTTTTTGAATTTTTTTACTTCTCTTGGATTCCTAGGAATTGTAATGTCATGGCTCATTCTTTTTTGTATATGGGGTAGGGATTTGTTGTCTGTTCAGAGGTCCTTTGAAATTAATAGCTTTTTGTCTTCTAGTTCTATGGGGTGAGTCCTTATTTTTAACCGGTCCTTTGCTATGTTATTTGATTTTCTAGCAAAAAAAAAAAAGAACTTTTTTATTTTCATTTGTTTAATATCACATATATTTTGAGTGTGACACTGTGTATTTGTTTATAACTTTACCCTTTAAATAAGTATTTCTCATTTGTGTAGGTTAGTTAGGTGAAAAGGGAAATATGGCAAAATGAAGATTTACGGACTCAAATCATGGGACAAAAGGGAAAGGCTCTAAAACAGATTGCGCTTCGAAATTAAATCGGCCCATGTAAAAGTGCATGCATAGAAAGCCTTATGTGCCCCTCACACACGCCACACACCATCGCACGCATGCGCAACGCATGCAGACGAAGGAGCGTGAGCAGCGTCAGACCCAGCGCAGGCATGCCAGATTCCGTGCATTGTTGTCCACCAGAAGCACGTGCGCCTGCCTTCTTTGCCTAGCCGTTGAGCGCCAGGTGTCCCACTTCTCTGGCCAGCCAACAGCGCGTCGTCATGTGTCCAGCGCTTTTGGAAAAGCTGCTTTCACAGCCGCTAAAAAAAAAAAAAAAAAAAAAAGGAAAGAAAGGGCGTGTGGGTTTTGGGAGCTGGAGGGGTTTTCTGGTAGAGATGTGAGCCAAAACTAGAGGGAAAGAAGAAGAAATAAACGAGAAAGAGAGGAAATAAACAAAAAAAAGGTAGTGTATGATTTTTAGCTTTAGGATTTTATTTTTGTGTAATTGGTTTAAATGGTCTCTGAACTCTTTAAAGATGACATTTTGGTTCCTTTTTTCTTTTTTTTACCCTACTGACCCTAAATTCTCTAAAAAGATGACTATTTGGTCACTTACGTCCAATTCAGTTAAATTTCTAACGAAATGAGTCATGTGCATTGTATGTGATCTAATTTGATAAGACATTTTCAATAATTTAATAATAATTGCTATAAATTTTTTAAAAAAAAATCATAAAAATTAAAATTCTCTCTCTCATATCGACATCGACAGGGGCCGAGGGGCAATTGGCGACGGAGAAGAAGAGGGCCGTGAGTTCGGCTGTGGTGGCGTATTGGGGAGCCAACCCAGACTGGACTTCCTCTCTCTTTCTTTATTTCTCAAACTTAGATCGACACTGGTGGGGGTGGGGGACGATTGGCGATGGAGAAGAAAAAGAGCATGAGTTCAACGGCGGTGGCGTCGGGGGGAGCCAACCTAGATCGGAACTCCCTGTCTTGGGGGGGGGGGGGGGGGGGAGGGGGGACGACAATAACCCAGATCGGAACCTTTGGGGGTGGGGGCAATGGGAGGGGGAGGGGCCGAAACCCAGATCAGAACTAGTGGCGGTGGGGTGGGTTTGAGTTTGGTGGGGGAGGGTGGCAGCTAGGTTTGAGTTAAGTGGGGAGGAGGGGGCCTGGGTTTGAGTTCTCAACCAAATTTAGGTTGTGTGGGGGGAGGGGTGGCATTTGCGTTCGTGGGCAAAGGCAGGGGCCAGACAACGGAGAAGATGAGGGTGGTCTCCGACATCCGGTGTCGGATCTATTTTGGAGGAAGGGAGGGAAAGGGAAGGGAGGGGAGGGAAGGGCGAGAAAGAGAGACAGTCTCTCCGTCTTCGGCATCAAATCTGGGGGGGAAGGAGGGAGAGATTGCCGACACTGACGTCCGGCATCGGACCTGTGGGAGAGAGGGATGGAGGGGAAGGGGGAGAGAGGGATGGAGGGGAAGGGAGGAGAGAGAAGGAAAAAGATTGAGAGATAAAGAGAAAGAGAGAGAGGTTCTCTCTCTCTTTTTTAATTTTTTATAATTTTTTAATTGATATGAATAAGGGTATTTTCATCTTTTTAGGGGTATTTTCCTTCAAAAAACACAAAATGTGCTTCTCACGTGACCATTCCATGAGTTTTTTAATGGAACTAGATGGAAATTAAGGACCAAACTGTCATCTTTTTAGAGAGTTTAGAGTCAGCATGGCAAAAAAAAAAAAAAAGAACAGGAACCAAAGTATCACCTCTTAAAAAGTTCATGGATTATTTAAGCCAATTACTCTTTATTTTTTTTCTAGAGAATTATTATTTTTATAATTTTTAAGGGAGATGGCATTTTGAAAAGCAAGAAGAGGAGGATAAGAAATTTGAGGGAATAACTTGAAGAATTGTGACAACTTCATGAGGTTTTTCCTTTCTATTTTCTTATCTCTTTAATTTTTGTACCTTGATGATGCTTGATCCATTTATTTGCTATTTTTATTTCCAATTTCATTTATGGATTAGTTTGTATTCTAGATTCTAATGGATCCTATTTCGATTTACTTTTCCTCTCTTGAATTGGTTGTTGATTGGTGGAAATTGTTTATTCTTCTATTATGTGCTTAATACTCTTAGTGATGTGGCTATTGATTAGGTGGTGTTGTTGAACTTGAAAGAAATCAAGAGACGGAATTTAGGTCTTGGTCAATAATGGGATAGAATGTGCAATTTAGAATAGGAATATATCCTTAGTGATGTGTAGTCATTTTGAATACTTGAACTTAAATGAATTTAGTTAACATCAATTCGTCATAAAAATATGTGGCTTTTAGATTTAGTTAATTTGAGTATTCTTACTAGTTTATCAGAAGAGACTAGCGGTAATTTTGTGCATTAGGCTAACAATTCTATTTATTAAATTAGTCAATTAGAGGGTAAATGTAATTTAAACGAAATTAATTAGGTGAAATTAGATCCCCTAGAGCTTAGTTTCATTACTTTAGTTCCGTTAACTCCATTTTTAGTTCATAATTAGTTTTTGTTTAATCTAGTTTGATTAATTCTCTTTCTTTCTTTTTTTCCTTTTAATCAGCCACTCAAATAATACTAGAATTAACAATTTCAATACTTAAATTTAAATTTCACGTAATTCTCGTGAGAATAATTGTGGTGCCCTAGATATAATATTCCTAAACTTGATTTCATGAATTATTATCATAGATTTCATTCATTAATATAATTTGAATGAATTATTTTAATGAATATCAAATTTCAAGTTCATGAATGAATTTTTATGTATCATCCATACGATGATGTCGACAATCTATTATTGTTGAATTTCTCTGTTCAAATGAGAAATTATAAATACATAGAAAATATGTCAAACAACATACTAATTTATGTGGAAAATTTATTATGTTATATTGGAGAGATAAATGTCAATTTTTAGGAAGGAATCCTAATTATTGTTAGTAGGTCAATTTGATAACCTTAGTATTTATTTTGGTCATATCAATACTTAAGTTTTGAGAGTATGATTAGGAAAATTAATGTGTCACATAGATAGAAGATGAATGATTTGGATTTACTCTTAGTAAATCCAAAGGTGGAAGATTAATTAAGAATTGTACTTAAATTTGAAATCAGTGGTGTAGATTTAATATTAAAGGATCCTAGGCAAATCAATGGCCAAGCTTTGGATGATAAGTGACCAATAAGAGCTTAAGGTAAGGATTGGTGTGATAGAAAATCCAATGAGTGAGATCGAAGATGACAACCTTTGATCAATGGTGGGAAAAATTAGAAGAAAGGAAAAAATTTTTTGGAAAATTGAGAGGGAGATCCAGACTATTGTGGTCAAAAGCAAGAAGAAATTTGATCAAATGAAAAAAATGGCTTGTTGTGCATGCATGCAAAATCAAGTATGATACAAACAAGGTACAAGTGAAAGTGACCACTTATCTCACACCTTGTAGAACAAAATTTTCAAACCAAACCCCCACAAAGTGACAACAATTCGAGGAGAGAATCAGCTAATATTTTCCACTTTTACCCCTCAAAAGACAGCCCCATTTAAGACACATATTGGCTGAAAATAAACCCTAACACCCTATTTTATTCTCACACAATTTAAGCTAAAAAATCTAACTTCTCTAGCCACCACCAAGCCCAAAAAACCACCAACATTATTCTCCATCTCCAAAACCCCTCTAGCACCCACCTCTCTCCATTTTCAAGCTCCAAGCAGCCCCATTACTAAGTTCAAAGAAGTGTAAAGCGGAGTTAGAGGACGTATTACTGAAGGTAACCTAATGGGTTTCTTTGTGTTTTAGCCATTTTTGGAGAACTAAAGCATGTTGTTTAGTTAGAATCTTAATTTAGACTTCTTCTTACCTAAGAAAAGGTTTTGGGAAGAACTTTGAGGGTCTGAGGTCTTAGAGGATCCATGGAGCATTTCGGTAAGATCTGCGAACTTGGTTAGAGCTTGTGGATGTTGTGATGATATGGCATAAGTTAGAAACTTTGACATGAAAAATAAAGTATATTTTAAGATTCTACAGAGAACAAGATACATTTTAGACTTTGGAATCACTTAGTTTGCTTTTGTATGTCTAAAGTTATGTGCATTTGAAGTTAACACAAAACTAGAGAGAAAAAGAACCTCTGGGTTAAATATAGCTATGGGATTTGTGAAATCCTAGCCTCTTAAACTCATAATTTTGGATCATAGGTTATAGATCTAAAAACTAAATTCCTTAACCTTTTCAACAAGGCATCATACGCCTCAAACGGATAAATATACAATTTTTGGTGAATTTTACAAATTAAGACAATAAAGCGAGAGGTTTTGCTGGAACCCTATACTAGCCACGAGTTTTGCATCTTTTGGGTTAATAAATTATAATGTTTTACAAAACTGTTTTTAGTTTGTAAACTAAACATTATAAGCTTTCTAATGATATATTTTTTTGCCTTATTTGGACTTGTAAGTAAATTATTATGATTTATCTAAGTTTAACCACAATTCTGGGCATGTGGTACATACGAGAGATTAACAGTAACGAACCTCATTATACGACATGTAAAGCTCAAAAACTGATTAGATGAAACCTCATTATACGACATAAGAGAATGGGGAATTCGTTGACTCAAGATTCACAGACTTGATAGATAATCACAGTAAAGATATTTTAATAGGGCACATTTATGAATATTAAAAATTAAAAAGGAAAAGCTAAAAAGTGGATGAAGCCAAAAAAAAAAAAAAAAAGAGTAAAAGATGACACTTCTATAAGCTAAAAATAGAATGGAAATGAAAAATTAAATAAATTTTAGGGAGGGATAGGGGAAAAAAAATTGCATGAAATTTAAAGAAAAAGGGAAAAAATGGAAAAGCAAAAAAGCAAAAAAAAAAAAAAAAGAAAAAAAAAAAAGGGTGATTTGGAGGATTGCCCCCTCAAAAAGAAAACCTATGGAATTTTGTCCCAATTATAGAGGTTTTAGTTTTTGATCTCTAATTAAATAAGTTAAAAAGTCAACCTAATATATCTTGTCTAATTTACCATAACTGGTCAGAAAGGTAATCTGGACCAAATATCGCGGGAATCAACATGGGCTAGCTAGCGCAGTTCTCCCATCGCCGGCATCGTTCTCCTAACGCCAGGTTATTTTTTATATTATATCATATTATTTTTTATATTTTTTCTGATAATTTAACATCTGCAGGATTAAATTTATATTTTATCGAATTATTTTATATATTTTACCAAACTAATTACCGCAATCCACCGCAATATGAGAAATTAACAATAATAATCAATACATCTCCAAAATCACCAATTCTCAAAATAAAAGAACAACGAATAAAAGAATTAACAAAAACAAACCAAAATACACTAAACTATTGCAAAACGTAAATTTTATAACATAAAAAAAAAAAAAGGAAATTTCCCCATTTTTACATCTAGACCAAAAAAATAATAATAAAAAAAAGAACAAAGATAAATAATAATAATAATAACAAACAAGATACCAGATCTAGTAGCAACAATAGATCCAACGACGATGTCATTGGAGAAGATAATAACCTGCGGGAGCTCCGGTGTGTGAGCAAAGTTCAAGCCAAAGGAGTCGCCGGCAAGAGAGGAAACAGACAAGCAAACATGTTTTCACATTTAAGACATTAATATGAAGTATTGTCGACATTTTAGTTTTATTTACATGTTATTTACTTTCATATGTTTTGATAGAGTAAGGTACATCATGGTCCATTGCTTTTTGAAATATTCTCGATTATGTATATGGTAAGGACAATATACAAGAGATATAATCTTGAGCATTAAAGCATAAATTATTTGTTCGTCAACCAGTGAATAATGCGGGTCACTTTATTCTAACAAGGCTGTGATAATGTCTACTTCCTAATTTGTGAGATGAATTATCTAGGTCATTACTAAATGTGTTACAAAGTAGAGACGTCTATATTTTGAAAAATACATTAAACTGGACTGTGATGGAATATGTTCTTTAATAAGTTTTGCTTTCTAAATAACTTGTTTCCATCAATAGAAGGTTAATTTATGGGTGGGCGTTAATCCTGAGTGATTAATGGACTTACAACATTTATAGTATTCTTCTTGAGTCACCAATGGGTGAGGACATTCGGTGGACCAATATCTTGGTGTTTTAGAGATTTGCTATCTTGTGTAGTAGGGAACTTCAACCATCGACAAAGAATTCATAACTTTGTACATGAAGATCAATGCCATTCCCATGTTGTGTTAGTTCAGGAATCTTAAGTGAATGAGATCTCATATCTACTAGATGGACTAAACTTTATCTTTGATATGCTCAAAGATAAAACACTCATTGGAAAATTAACGGTACTTGTGAACAAAGATGTATTTGGAGAAATTAGAACGATTTACTTCACCTAACTCCAATTATAGATGTCCATAGTGAAGGGTCCATCTCATTATATATTGTTGTAAATTTTGACCATTGATAGTATAATTTGTACGGTTAAAAATCGCCTATTAGATGTTTGGGACATCTGGAAGGTAGTTTCCATATGACACTGATACTTATGTTGTATAAATTTTATACAATAATATAGATATCAGTTGTGCGGAAAAATATTTATACTATGCATTAATTAATTTTTATCAAGTGGATGAAAATTATATGTAAAATATGAAAATATGAAAATTATATATATATATATTATTAAATAAAATTTTTCAATGGCAGTACACTTGGTGGAAAATAATTGAAAGAACTTACACTATAATATGCAGTCATAATAGGACACGTGGCATCTCCTAGGTCAGATCCTTGTGCCACATGTCAAATGCACACGCCCCTCATATTGCTTGTTTTAAGTAGAAGAGAAAGTATGGAAGGCCATGGGTTGAGAAGCCATGGAAAACATACCAACCTACAAGGGCGTTCGTTGTGTGAATTAGATTGATGGAGTCCCTATAATTATTTCCAATAGGAAATTAATTATTTCATACAACAAACGTGTGAGGTCCTGGCGTACAGTGAACGAAGAAGAAGAGAGAGAGAGAGAGAGAGAGAGAGAGTTGTTGTCAGAGAAAAAATAGAGGGGAGAAAGGATTGAGTAGGGTTTGTAGCATAAAATACTATATTTACCATAAAATCAAAAAAAGTAAGAAGGAAAAAAATAATTAAGGCCTAAAATTCCAAACAAATGTTAAAGAAAGGTAAAATTCTAGAAAATATACATTTGAGAGGCCCGTTTTCAGAACTGGAAAAGCAAACGAAAAGAAAAATAGAAATGGTGAAAAAATATTTGAAGATGATATAAATTTAAAGTAAAAAAAAAAACACTTCCATAGAAAGAAATGAACTGTGAAATTAAGTTCATGTATTCCATGTGTTATAACACTTTCTGGTCTGTTTATCTCATGCTACCTTCGAACTAATTTACTATTCTTTTCCTTTGGTTAACTTTTGTAATTTTATTTTATTTATTTAATATCGAAACATATATTTTGAGTGTGTCATGTGTTCGTTGATAACTTTATGAAATAAAGTTATTTCACTATTTTTGTGCACTTGATTTAACTATGTTCTTAAAAATTTTACTTAATTTATCTTTTGAAAAATTGATTCTCATTTGTGTAGATTAATTAGGTGAAAATGGGAAAATGGGGATTTATGTACTCAAATCAGGGGCAAAAGGGAAAGGCTCCAAAACGGATTACAAGAGCGCCAGCGCGTGCACGTGCGCAACGCATGCAGACAAAGGAGCGTGAGCAACAGGGCAGCGTTAAACCCAGTGCAGGCGTGCCAGATCCCGTGCATTGCTGTCCACCAGAATTACGTGCGCCTGCATTGTTTGCCTGCCAACAGCGCGCCGTCATGTGTCCAGTGCTTTTGGAAAAGCTGATTTCACCAGCTGCTAAAAGGAAAGGAGAGAAAGCAGCAAAAAATTAAAATAAAAAAAGAGGAAAGAAATGGGTTTTGGGAGCTGGAGGGGCTTTTCTCAGCAACATTTAATTATGCCAATGCTACATTTGCTATTAAAGACATTGAAAAATTGCTTTTTCATACTTTATGCTCCAATTATGTAATGCCATTTCAAATGTCATTTCAACTTTTTGTCATACTTATTCTTTTTTTTTAATGTTTTTTAATAGAAAAAAAAAAGCCTTTTCATTGATTAATATAAATCAATTACAAGGAAAGAGAGAAATCCTCAACAAAAAAGAGACAACAGAACATAAAAAGTAAGCCATACAGAAATTAAACTGATAATATAGGTCTCTCTAAATAATTCTAATCTTTAGACACCCACTATCTACCAATTATATCCATCCAATTTAAAATGATCCAGGAGAATAGAAAGTCCTTGAACATTTTTTGTCAATACTTATTATGCTTTGAAACTCGTAAAATTAAACTTTTAGGATTTATATAATTTAAAAATAAAAACATTATAATGATTATATTAAAAAGTGAAGACAATAACCAATAAATAAAAGTTAAATTTGATATTGACTATATCTTGTGGTAAATTTATCACAAAATTTATCGTGTGATAAATTTGACATCAAAGAAAACACTCCATTAGATAACATTTTTTTTAATCCAAATATCAAATTTTACTATTAGCACAACAAATTAGCACTGCATTTGAGATGCTAGGGATGAGCAGGATCACTAAATCAAACCAGAGTTGTCTTGAACAAGATTGGGCAAGACGCAGATGTCAGCACATCACACCAGATCATCAAAACTTTCCTCAAACACAAATCTACCCCTCGAAGATTCTACTAAATTTTGAAATAATGGGAATGAGATTAATGGAAATGACACTAAAAACTGAAAATAACGAAGCCCTTTACGCTAAATCATGTACCAAGGAGCTCATAAACTTAGATATACGAGACACAGAGTTAAACAGGACATTCTTGACAACCCATGATTCGGTACCAGCGTATTGAATATTCTTAACAACGTTGAACAAACACTTTAGGGCTTTACTTTCCAGGCAATGTTCAAGGCACGCTCACAGCAAGGAATATCCAAATTCTCTCAAGGCTACAAATTTTAAGGGTTTCCGATGAGGCTCATGTGTCTCTTGCCAGAGGCATGTGCCTCCACAAATCATATATTAGTATCTCAAAGAAACTTCAATCTCAATTTCAAAGCTCTGTACACTTACTAGCAGTTAAAAATTGACTCGTTTCTCTTTGTCCACCAATGGATTACCTGTCAACAAGGGTATTCTCTAAAAAATAAATCCTGCCAAAGTATTTTTCACGGGCCCTCTGAATTTTGCAAAGTACTTTTCACTTTTAAGTTGCTATCAAGAATCTACAATTTCCATTCATCTCCACTTCAATGTACAACAATCACGACTAAATTCACGTAAAAGACAAAGCAAAAAAAAAAAAAAAAAAAATATATATATATATATATATATAAAACCTTTTGTGACTAAATCTAATACTCAACTTCTTCGCCAAAAAAAAATAAAATAAAATCGATCCCTCTGTTATAGAAGAGTAACAGAGCCCTTGTTTTTTAACAGCCAAACAAGGCCCTTGTTTTTTTAAATTTCCACTCAACTTAAACTTTTCCACCAAACACTCAACTCAACTTAAACTTTTCAACTCAAACTTTTTACCAAACACCTTACATTTAAACTCAACTTATCTCAACTCAAACTGAATTTAAAAATCTTAACTCTAACTGGTGCACCAAACAGGCCCTAAGAGACTACATATAGAGCAGAACATGAAATTCTCTAAAAACAAAAATAGTAAATTGCAAAAAATAGAAGTAGAATTAGACATACCCAGAAGCTCGATATCTTTCATAATAGTTCTCATGTCAATTCTTTCGTCTTTGGAATTATTTGGAGCCCTTGAGGATCTCCCTCTTTCCCATTTTTTATCCTTGTGCATATCTGCTTTATTCAACTTCTGAGACACATAAAGAAGATATTAGTTTTTAAAAAAAAAACACATAAATCAGAGTGAGAGAAGAAAGGGGTGTGTTGAAACTAAAAGAACAAAGAAAAAAGAAAAAAGAAAAAATCTTGTTGAGAAAGATACCAAATTAACATTATTTGAACTAATCTACCAAGGGCATAAGGATGAATCTTTATGAGATCGAATTCAAGACATAGAAATATATTTTCTTTTAGTTAAATAGAAGTTTAATATCACACCGAGCAACCAAGTCAAAAAATATAATTGAGTAGATAAACGAAAAGATAAGTAATTAATGAACAATTACTTATCTTTACGTAAAGATAATTAAGGAACAAGTTTGGCTAAAAATAAAAATAAAAATTAATTAACGAACAAGTTTATGCGATGAAGGAAGCAGGGAAAAACAGTAGCAAAGTTGGTTATTGAATGTAAATCTCATACAATATTAACAGAGAAAATTAGCTACTACATATTGCTCTCTCGCTCTCCCTCTGTTTCTTTTTTTTTTTTTTTTTTTTTTTTTTTTTTCAAAAAGACTACTCCCAATAATTAACACACAGTTAGGTGAAATTTAAATGTTAAAAAAAAAAAAAAAAAAGATGAACCATTCTAGTCTCAAAAGGGGTAAGCACTAAATTTTATGTCTCAAAATAAGGTGAAAGGGGATATTGCCCCCATCAAAATTTTTTTCTTGAATTACAAGCATGAACTAGAGTGACAATCAAACAACAAATCAACTGCTAAAACATAATTAAGTTTATCTTGTTTTATATTAGGAGTAGTATTAGGGATACTAATTCTAATATCAATTTTTTGAGTACCAACTCAGATATCATATTTTTGTTGGTACATGTAATCAATTAATGTGGTAATATCTTAAACATTTATTAGTAAAAATGACAACTCATATATCATATAGATTGGTACTCAAAAGCTGATATTAGAGTTAATGTCCATAGTATTTTTCTTTCAATAGATAGCAAACTTTTTTGGATCAATTACAAAAATTTGCTCTAAACTGTAGGCTTTATTATATTTTACTCCTTGAATTTCAAATATAACATCCGTTCCCCCCTGATCTTTATTCTGTTAACAAATTTGGTCCTTTTATTACTTTCATGATTGGAAAGTACACATATCAAGCATTAAGTAAGGTTGTTGAGATATTAAATTCATAATAACTATTTTATCCTCTATTCTAATGCACATTTTAAGTTCTTTGATTAAAACCATAAGAAATATAAGAAATAAAGTTTTAAAAAAACAAAACCTAATTAAACTCATACAGAAGGACTTTATATGTTAACGAGCATAGACCGGGGAGAATGGATATTATATTTTAAAATTCGGGGGGAATGAAAAAGTTAGAAGGCCTATAATCCAGGGGAACTTTTATAATTAATTTTCTTATCATGTGCATGTCACTTGAGTTTCATTGTTACGATTTTAAAGTCCTGGGGAACGGGTGTTACGTTTTGAAATTTGGGGGGAATTTATGTAATTAACCATTTTTATAATGTTGTATGATCCCACGTTGCTGGAATGAAAATGGGAAAAGCAATAAGGCGAGAAAAAAGAAATCAATTTTTAACTACCAGCTGGTTTGGAATGACTTCGTGGCAGAGTCTATTGTCTAGCAGCCTGTGACTGAGGTACCTTCTCCTGAGTAATGAACATCCTGAAATTTCAATAACAAAAGAAATTATATTTATTAGACGCAGCTTCACTTGAGATCTAAAATTTATTAGATGCAGAATCCGAATAATTTAGGTCAACAAATTTTGGCAGCTTGCAAGCCTGTTATGCTTTAGTAAATGTAAATTAAGAACATACCGTTTCAGCGAATAGCTGTTGCAATGCCAAATCTGAATCGTCCTCCCAAAGCTGTCTCACGGTGGTATTAACATCGCCATCCCAATGTTCTTGTACAACTTCAGCATCATTCATCAAGGAATAAGTATTCCTCAAAAGCCAGTCTCTGTCTATCTCTGTAATGATTGTATTCAACATTGAGCTGCTTATTACAATTCCATGGGAGAAAGTCCTCATCTCAGGGCATTGGATCACAAATAACTTCTCCAGCTTTGGAAATCTCATGACATTATTTCCCGAAAAGAAGCTCCCAAGATTTGGCAAATGGCGAAGCACTATAACCTCCAACTGCGGGAAAACAAACTCATGATCATGTTCACCCTCTGTTATTTCACCTTCCCTATAATCTGTGATTATTTCTGTCATTCTGTTGCAATCATCTACTCTCATTTGTTTGAGTTGTACCAGACTTGTAGCAGTTGAGGAAGCTAGTAAATACGTCAATCGATGGCAAAATGACACTTCCAGAATTGTCAAATTTTGCCAAATTGACACAAACAGAGTTTTTACTGGTTGTAAGGCACCGCCAACTGGATGATCATTTTCTGGTTCACCAAACAAATGCCTCAGCTTAGGAACGTTATCCAACCTTAACTCCTTTAAACGTGTGATCAGCTGTCCATCATATTCTTGTGTAGTAGCACCGACTTCATTTTGTCGATCATTGCATATAACATTTACCAGAAAACCATTCAATTCAAGTTTCTCAAGATTATGATATCTCTGAAGAAGTTTGCAAATTGAGAGAGCAAATGGTTTATCCTGATGGCTGAAGTTCAAATCGAGTGCTTTTAGCTGCCGGTGGCAAAGGGAAAGCATACTTGAAGATTGACTCGTGCCTAGCATCTCAGTTATAGCTTCGCTCCAATCAGTACTCAGAGATTCAAGTTTTGGCAAAATGACCTAATGAAACGATAATGAAAAATGTTAGCGTGTAAAAGAGTTACGTTGGATTTATCAAAAGGTATAATGCCACTCAAAGCAAATTTCATGAGCAATTGTTTTAGTTGCCGGGAACAGAATAGAGCGTACCTTATGGGGTCATTTCAATGGTGGTAACTGGCAAGCAAAATTTTTCTTGAATATTACTTTCATAAAAAATTCGTTGGCTTGACAAGGGGCAATCAACGTTGTGTTTTATAAAAAGTAAAAATGTATGATACTAAAAGTAGTTTTTAAATTGATTTTCGGTGATTTTAGATAAAAGAAAAAAAAATCAATTTATGTGTTGGAAGGAAATATAATGATAGCATGAAAATAAATGAGCTAAGAGGGAAAAAAAAAGTTGAATATCATTTTTCTCGCTTCTTTGAAGCTTAATATTGACATTGGATGTGAAGAAAAATCGCAATTGAATTTTTTCGTAATTACTAATTAAGAATACTTTCAACGTAGCAGAGAACTCATGCACTAGAAGATTGATTATGGAATGCCCAAAAAAAATCTCGCCTGTGCATTTAGTTAAGAATAGACATTTTACATTTTAGACTAATAATACATGCTGTAGGTAGTTTTCTGGTGTAGTCTAGCTTAGACTAATACATTTTAGACTCTTCCCTTAGATGCGAACACATGTACATGTTGATAGTCATCGGAATATAGTTGCATTTAGTATAAAAATGGAAAGTTTACAGCTCTCTACTCGGTAGCGTACTCAACATTATAAAATATTTTCACCAAATGTATCCCAAGGCCAAGGGTAACTTTTTATACGATATAGCCAACATATCAGATATTACTAGTATTCACTCTCATATGACAATTCTATATCATACTATTTTGACTTGTGGAAAACATTTTTGTATATCTTCAAGTCTTACGTACATTACCTTTGTTTTGTTTTTAATCAAACTCGAAGTTAACAAAATTTACATCAACTCCAGCATTAAAGTTTCATAACATGAATTACCTAATGCGTAGCAAAAATAATGCAATGATCGGACTAGAGAGAATATAAGATTAGAAGTATAAAGTAATTACCTCTTCATGACAGAACGTTCTGAGGGTTGAAAGTTTAAAAAGCCTAAGAGATTTTAGTTGAGGGAATAAAATCTTATTCCCCGACCTTCCTTCCTCTCCCAATTTCTTTGTGACTACAATATCTTCCATGAGTTTACAATCATATACTTGAAGATTCTTCAGTTTTACAAGCCTTTCAGCCATAGCCAAAGAGAATAGATACTTCAAGCTATTGCAGTTTTGTATAGATAGGCTCGTTAAGTTGACCATGTAACAAGTTGTTTGAAGCTGCCATACACTTTCAACAGCATTCAATCCATCCAAATCCAATCTCTCCAAGCCGGGAAACTCAAGCTGTAAATGATAATTCTTAATGAATTGACTTGAAAATGCTTTACTAATTAGATAATTAATCTTCCATATATTATACTTAATTAAAATATATATTAGATATGCAGATTCTCTCAATTCTATAGATGAGATTAAATTTAAACAATAAAGAAGTTTAAATGTTCTAAAGTAATAAACTACATACCGGACACCATAACTTTGAATAATATTTATTCTGTCTAGTTTATTTCGTGTTTTCTTTGAACTAAGTTACTATCCTTTTCAGCCAATAAAAAATAAGTATTATCTCCACAATCTGCCAGAGTATATCACATATTTCTCTTCTTTTGTTTTTGTTTTTTGGTTTTTTGGTTTTTTGGGCTAAATATGTACAATGCTAACTTTCCTATATATGATGGATATAAAACCTATAAATAACGTGAAATACATATTTTGTGAAAGTAAAAATAATAATGTAATTAAAGATCAAAATCATACATTCAAACCTTAATTAATTAACATGACTTAAAACTTGACAGTTAACTGCATAAATGGAGTAACAGAAAATTGTAATGTAAAAAACTTAACTAGCACGTTTGTTTGAACCTATTAAGAAATCTGTTTTGTATATTAACATTTTCAAATTCCTAACCGTAAATTTTCAGTTGATTCAACAAATTTGTCTAAATGCGTACTAACCAAAGTTCTAGATACAAGGCCTAACAAGGAAAAAAAAAAGGTTTTTGACACTAAAAAAAAAAAAGAAAAGAAAAGATTGTCTTGAAGACCAATACAAAAATATGTCAAACCTAGTTGGAAATTGGATTGATTGAATTTGTGGTGATGTAAAAGCATTTCAGTGAGTAAAGAATATATATCTCTATTATATATACACATACGTATTGTAAAATTGTTTTCGACTCTTAAAAATAAAAGAAGTATAAGTTGAGATGAAATGAGTATATCGTTTCCTATATATTTAGTCCAGATGTAATACTAGGAATAAGATGGAAATAGTATATGTGTTTATATTTTTTAATTTATAGCATTCAAGTACAGACTCTTTTATTGACGTTATCCTTCACTTTTATGTTCTACTCTACACAAAATATATAAATATCTACTACTTTTTATTAGTGATAAACCATATTCCTAACTAGCCAGTGCAGTGAGATTTGTGAAACTAATCATGCCTTACGTCTGAAGTCAGAAAGGAAGAGCATCTCTAACGCAAATACTAAATTGTTATGCCAATCACAAATTTTGATATTTAGATGAAAAAAGTACTATTCAATAAGGTACCTATCTTTGATGCCAAATTTATCTTATGTTAAATTTTGTGATAATTTGTCACAAGATATAACCAATATCAAATTTAAAATTTGATTCTTATTTATTGGTGTTTTCCTTTTTATGCAATCATTACAATTTTTTCTTTTTAATTATCTAAATGCTAATAGTTCACTTTTATGAGTTCCATAGAATAATATAAAGACAGACAAAAAGTAGGATAATTTTTTTTTTTTACTCTTTTGTAGCAAACATAGTATTCACATAGATTATCGCATTGGTGATGATCTAAGTAAAAAAAGTTTTTAGAAAAGAAGGAATTAAAGATAAACTAATAAGTTTAAAAAATGAAGAATTAAAAGAAAGTCATACCATTTCACTGAAGAAGGGTTCTTCTGCACCAAACTCCACTTCTTCATGTTCCGATCCTTCACGTATTAACTCTGTAGATGTGACCAACATTTTGAGTTTATCAGGACATTTGCAAAACCTTTTGAGGTTTGGAAGATCGTCGAGCTTGAGAGATTTGAGGTGAGGAAGTGAAATCTTTTCCAAACTCCCGTCATCTTCTTCTTCTTGTAAGTACGTTATGACTAGTACTTCTTTCAAGGCGCTGCATCTATATACCTTTAGCTCATTAAGCTTAATGAGAAAGCTTTTAGTAGTAACAAATGATGACACATACTTTAAGTTGTTGCAGTCTCTAACATCCAAGCTACTTAAAATTTGCATGTAAGAACTTGCTGGAATCTGATCTGCCCATAACTTTTCGACAATCAAATTATTTAAATGCAAATATTCTAGGCTGGGAAGCGCAACCTACAAAGAGTCAAGGGCAATTCAAATTAGATACTAGCTATAAAAAAAAAAAAAAGAACTATCTCCACAATCTGCACTGACAAAGTATATATATCATAAATTTCTCTTCTTTTGTTATTTTTTTTTTCTGGCGAAAGATGTACAATAATAATTTTCCCATATATGATGGATATACAACCTATAAATAAAGTGACATATATATTTTGTGAAAGTAAAAAAAAGAATATGGAATTAAAGTTGAAAAATTATACATCCAAATATTAATTAATTAGCATAACTTAAAAAGTGACAGTTAGTTCACTATATAAACAGAGTAACTGAAAATTTTAATATAAAAATTTAACTACCAGTATTTGTTTGGACCTAAAACCTCATCTCATTTTGGGAATGAGATGGAAAAAAATCTCCTTTTTTAAAATCAACCATGTCACTCATTTTCATTTCAAATCAATAATAATAGGCTTTTATAACATGAGGTGATAGCGTTTTTAGATTAATGTTATGATGAGCCCCTAAAAAAAGCGCATCCACTGAGCGGGAGCCAAAGTCCTCTGGAGGGAAAATTATCACAAGCCAAAAAAAATACGAAAAAAGAAAAAATCCAAAGTCATTTTAAAAAAAAAAACTGCAAATGCCCCCCCGTTCCCTGTGGGGCCCGTTTCCTTATTTCCACTTTCGTTCTCTCCCTCTCTCCCCATTCCCCACCCCGCCCCCCCCCCCCCCCCCCCCCCCCCCCCCTTTTTTTTGGTGCAGTCACAAGAATTCAACAACACCAACCACAATTTCCATTTTCCACCCACTACGTTTGAATCGACAATCAAATCCTGGTGAGTTGGTTAGTAAATCTGATCACCAAAGTAATTTTCTACTTTCAACTTTTCCATTACAATCTAGATGTATTTGACAACCTTAACCCTAATTTCATTGCGTCAGGTTTCAATCCACAACCGATTCCAAGAAATTTCTTATATATTTTCAATTTTGTTCTCTAATTTTGTTTTCTGTCATTTTGATTTAGAAATGGATCGTTGACGTATTTTCTTATTTGAGTTTTCATCTTTTCTTTCTGATTTAGGGATCAACACTTTCGCAAAAATGGTAAAAGAGGTATGACAACTTCGCAAATTTCTTTTTCCATTGGGTTTCTTATTTCAGGCTTCAAATCTTATATTTATGTTTCCTCTTTTTATTATTATTATTATTATTATTATTATTGAGTTGAATTTTTCGTTCATTGTGTCATTAACAGATTTTAAAACAGGGCAATCCATGAATGATTTTCGGGTTAATTAGCTTTAAAATTTGATCTCTATATCTTTTCTCCATTTTTTTTTTGAGAGAGAAATCTGTCTTTTCTCCTTTATTATACCTTTTATATTACTTGATTTTTGAATCATTGGATATTGGTATGTGAAGAGTCTGTAATTTTTAAACAGATATTCGTGTCCTCGAATTTCAAGGAGTAGGGGATGTGGGTATTAGGTAAGTTCTATTTAACAGAGCAAATGCACTATTTCTTAAGCATCATGATATCTGTTATTCTTGTCTTCTCAAAATTATGAGCAACTATTTTTCACTTTTGTGAAATGACCGAAAGGTTTTGGATTTTCATGACTGAAAATACAAAAAATGGTCACTTTAAAATAAAGTTGATCCTAGTTAGAGTTTGAAGTGAAATGAGCAAAGTAGCACTATGGAAAGTGGTAGAATTGAAAAAAGCTAAGCCATTAAGTACGAGATTTTTCATTCAAGATCTCTCTTACTCGATCATTTTTTTTTTGTTATGTTTTATTGTTGCTCATTTTCAATTTGATTTATTGTTTTCTTATTACACTATTGCATTGTTTCTGCTACTTGTTAAGAAAATTCCATCCAAAATGGGTAATTGTTTGTCTTTGTTCCACTATTTATTTATTTTTTGGATTCTCATTTAATTGTGTTTTATATCAATTTACTAACGAATTTATCTTTATTTTCACAGGTATGAAAGTTTCAGTTCAATGTACGAATGACGAAGCTATAAGAAATTCGCAGGTATGAAATTTTCAGGTCTGCTTCCACTTTCTATTGTGTAGGTATACATGTTTCCTCTGTATATATCTGTTTTTTGATTGTGGGTGAACTAATGTGATTTTCATTTTCAAACTTCTTGTTGCCCAGTTGCTGTTGTTTTGTTGTTTGGTATTTTGTCTTTTCTTACTTTTAAATATGATAAGATAGTAGTTAGTAACTATATAAGAAGAATATAACATGTGAGGTTAGTCCAGCATTGTGATTTACTAAAGTGTATTTACCTCTTAACATTAACTATGAACTTCTTTTAATAAATGAACCGAGTTTTCAATGCTCACTTTTTGTAGGACTATTTGTTGCAGCACTATCCGATGTCCTTTGTTATTCTTTTGTGTTTAGTTGAGGTTGAAAGATGCACTAAGGTAATAAAGTTTACAACCTTTGTTTCTATTGACACTGGTTAGAAATTATGATAGCCTAGTGGGTACAATACAACTGCTTAGAAAAAACCGTGTTTTTCAATTTTTTTGTAGGAAAATTTACATAACATGTACAGTTTGATAGTAATATAAATTATTTTGATCGTGTATTTTTGTCGTTTGCTATGTCTTATTTCAGGAACTTTGGAGGCTTTACAAGTTGGAGTACATATTAAATTTTTGTCTATCCGAACATTGTTCAAGTGTTGTTTTCAGCATTAGCCCAGATTGGATTCAAATCTTAACTGGTTTTACTTTTTGAATTTAGATTTCCTTGTCGGAAACCAATATTTATCAATTGTAATTGGTTTTATTTTTTATGAGTCGATGTATTAGATTTTGTAACTGTTGGTTATATAATAAAATTTCATTTTGTGTTTGCTTGTTTATTTGAAGATGTCAAATTATTGTTATTGTATTATATAAATTATATGAGTACTATCATAATGAGACATGTAGCAATGAAAAAAGTTTCTTTACCTCATCTCTTAAATGATAATGCCTTTTCTGTAATCAAATTGGATTTCATAGGACCAACATCGCGCTATCTAAAGTTTCTAATAGCACCGGAAATCTGCTATAGAAGTGTGAACATAGCGTCAATAAAATGCTATGATAGGTCTTTACTTTTAATAACATGGGCTAATATAGCGTTCATTAAAATGCTATCGAATTGTTTCCATAGTGTTTTCTTGGTGCTATGGAAGGCAACTTTTCTTGCACTGTCTATTCCGTATATTAACATTTTCAAATTAAAAAATTTCTAACCAAAAAAAAAAAATGATTTTTCAATTGATTCAACAAATTGACCTCAATGCGTACTAACTGAAGTTCTAGATAGACTAACAAGAAAAAAAAAAAAATTTTGTCACTTAAAAAACAGAAAAAGAAAATATTGTCTGGAAGACTAAAACGAAAAATGTCAAACATAGTTGGAGATTGGATTGCTTAAATTTGTAGTGATGTAAAAACTTTTCAGTGAGTAAAGAATATATATCTCTATTATATATGCACATACATATTGTAATATTGTTTTGGAGTCTAAAAAAAAAAAAGTATAAGTTGAGAAGAAATAAATGAGTATCATGTTTCGTATATATTTAGTACAGATGTAATATCTGGGAATAAGATGAAAATAGTATGTAAGTGTGTGTTTATATATTTCAATTTATGGCATTTAAGTAGAAACTCTTTGCTTGACGTTATCTTTCACTTTTATGTTCTACCCTACACAAAATATATGAATATCTACTACTTTTAAGTAGTTATAAACCATATTCTAGATTGGCCAGTTCAGTGAGATTTTGTAGAACTAATCATGCCTTCATGCATATGTCTGAAGCCGGAAAGTAGGAGCATCTCCAATGCAAATGCTAAATTGTTATGCCAATATACTATATATTAAACTTTATGGTAAATTTGTAATAAGATAAGTCAATATCAAATTTAAAATTTGATTATTATTTATTGTGTTTTCACTTTTTTATGCAATCATTACAATTTTTTCTTTTTAAATTATCTAAATGCTAACAGTTCCCTTTTTTGAGTTCCATAGCATAATATAAAGATGAAAAAAAGTAGAAGCAACAATATACCATTAGAGCATAAAGTAGGATAATGTTTTTTTTTTTTTCCGCTCTTTTGTAGCAAATATAGCATTGACATAGATTAACGCATTGGTGGTGGTCTAATTAAAAAAAGTTTTTAGAAAAGAAGGAATAAAAGACAAACTAACAAGTTTCAAAAATGAAGAATTAAAAGAAAGTCATACCATTTCACTGAAGAAGGGTTCTTCTACACCAAACTCCACTTCTTCATGTTCCGATCCTTCACCTGTTAACTCTATAGACGTGACTAGTGTTTTGAGTTCATCAGGACGTTTGCAAAACCTTTTGAGGTTTGGAAGATCGTCAAGCGTGAGAGAATAGAGTTGAGGAAGCGAAATCTTTTCCAAACTCCCATCGTCTTTACCTTGAAAGTCTGTTATGACTAGTACCTCTTCCAAAATGCTGCAACGAGATACCCATAGCTTCTTAAGCTTAATGAGAAAGCTTTTAGCCGCAGCAAATGATGACACATACTTTAAGTTGTTGCAATCACCAACTCTCAAGGAACATAAATTTTGCATGTAAGAAGTTGTTGGATTCTGATCTGCCCATAACTTTTTGATAACCAAATTATTTAAATACAAATTTTGTAGGTTGGGAAGCGCAACCTACAAAGAGTCGAGAGCAATTCGAATCACATACTGACTAGAAAAATATGCACAATCTCATTATTTCTCTCCAATCATGTATAACAAATATTTTTTTTTCTTGGGCGAAAGATGCACAACAGCTTTCTTTCATTTCTTGGAGACACATACGGAAGAAGTGACAAAAACATTTGTGAAGATCATATAAGTTACCTGGAAAATCTTATTTACAAATTAATATAATATTTAATAATCAGTGATTAGCGTAAATTTAATATTTCTTAATATTTAGCAGTCTTTCTGAGCTTGACCTCATTACTCTAAATTTCAATTAACATAGCTGATCAAAATAAATGTGATAATTCACTATATAGAATGAGTCAAAGTTTAATTGTCATTTAATTTATCTATGAATATTCAATGTAACTACTTATAAAGAGAATTTCTTAAAATAAAAAGAGATTTTCCACTTATCAGCAAGTTAGCCTAAATTATAATAACAAAATTTGTGGAATTTTTTCCTTCAAAGTTGCAGATAGACTTTTTTAGATTAGCCTTTTTTTCAATTTGATTCTTGTGGGTAGTCGCGGAGTCATAAATATATATATATATATATATATATATATATATTTCAAAGGGAATGGGTTAACCAAAATTTTGAACTAAAAAATGGTATGACTATATTTTAACCCCGTGTCTATCTCTTTTACCTTTTTTTTTTAATTTACCTAAATCTTGCTTTTCATCTTACATTAAATTTGTTATTTAATTTAACCCACTTTAAAAAGTCGAAAAAGTTAGAAATTTAAATGGTAGTATAGTTGAAATTCAAACAATGGTATAACTGACATTTTGTTGATTTCAAATTTTAAGTTTCAAAAAACGTGTTGACTCTGTTTCATGTATATTACAAATGATCGATAAGATATACCCTTTTTTTTAAGAAGTTTTTTTAATAAATGACCAAAATATTGTGAAATTAGAAAAATATTATTATTGATTTTTTTTAATTATCAATCAGTGATTGACTGACCTATTATGATTAATCAGTGAGTAACAAAATGTTAACGTGTAACTTTCACTGGTTGTCTATGTCTATCACTGATTAACGTTCGTTTTCCTAAATAAAAAATTTTGGCCATTTTATTTAAATATGTATTAAAAGACTGCCTTTTTACCTAATTTAGGTTTACTATAAGGAAAGCTTCTCTTGCTATGGTTTTAATTTTTTAGCTTTTAGTTTTTTTTTTTTGTTTTGTTTTGTGTTTTTTTTTGGATTTAGAGGTAAATAGTATTTTCTAAGAAGTTTTTTTAACAAATGTCTGAAATTATTAAAAATTAATTAAAATGTTATTTTTTTAAATGGTCAATCAATTTTCTTAACTAGTTAATTCAAGATTGACCACATCATATTGTTAACCTGATAAATCAGTAATTGACCGTATTTACTAATTTTTAACTCAATCACTAATTGATTAAATCTGAATAAAAAAAATGACAAAAGACTATTTTGCTAAATAAAAAAAAAATATTTTGGTCACCTATTAAATTGGATGGCCAAAATGGGCCACCCATCCTAATTTTTTTTAAATTTTTTTAGCAAATAGAGACATGTTTTTTCTTTAAAAAAAAAATATTAACAAGCTAAAATTTACTTCGAAAATTATCAACTACTCCACAACAAGCGAGAGAGAAACTAATAAAACTTTGCACATCACAAAAAGAATGGGTGCATCGACATATCTAAAAGAGAAACTACTGTAACTTTCAACTGATATATAGTGCCTTTTAAGAGGAGAAAAAAAATACAGATTTAGATATAAAACTAATATTGATGATCTATCACAATGTATCTGAAAAAACAACTAAAAAAAAAAAAAACAACTCAAATATTAATATTATACTGATGATCAATAAAACTATTTATTATCTCAAATCTAATACTGATGATTTTAATAGCTATTAAAAATAAAGGAAATTAAAAACATAATCTATTAATAAACTAATTTTGCCCTTATTAATCATTTTAACATGGAGAATAGATAACTGAAAAAATGTGGAACTAAAACTAGAGACTCGTGGAAGAGAAGAAAGTGAGCTTGTGCAAAAATTTTTGTTTGAGAATAATGGGTATTATTATAAATTAAAGACAGGTGATGCGCTTATATATTAAAGTGGCAAGGGGCAAAAAAACAAAAGGAAAGTTGGAAATAATTATATTACCTTTTCACCAAACAATGGGTCGGAAGACTCTACTGATGAAGAGCCGCCGGCTGCCTCCGTCTCAGACCAACTCATGAATTTAACCATCTTTGGTAAATTCCTTAAAGCCAAGAAGCATAATTCAGGAAATTCAACAGCTACATCATCTTCTGATCTCACATGGCCTACTATCTCCTCCATCATCTTACAATTACCCACTTCTACTTCTGTACAGTGAAGTCTTTTGAAGATAGACAAAGGGAAGGCATTCTTCAATTTATCACATCTCCACACTTTGACCATCCTCAAATTCTTAAATGAATCTTCCGGGAGCTTACCATGACATATCCTCTCCAAGTTTCTTAATCCCACAAGCCACAGAGTCTCCAACACTGAAAAGGCCTTGTGAGGATGAATCTGCTGGTCCACACAATCAACGATGTATTGAACTCCATCGCTGTTCAACAAAAAAAGATGCTTCAAGTCACAGAAGCCCTCACTGTCCAGAACGACATTCTTGACATCTATTAATCCATCTAACAATAACCATTCTGACCTTTTCACCAACGATTCAAGACCAAGTGATGTTAGCTGACATCTTTCACGGAGCGGTAGAAGCAACGACCTTGAAATTCCAGTTGGATACCCGTGGTACAGTGTGTTACCAATATAGATTCCTTGCAGTGGGTCACCAATTGAGATTCTATATCTCTCCAACTTTTCACTAAACTTGAAATCTTTAGGAAAAGTTTTGGCATCTGGTACTCTCAAGGATAAAGAAGTGAGTTTCTGCAAATTCTCTATTTCAGCGAGATTCACATTACTTCTTCTGCTGACATCGACTTCTCCAACTTCCCATTTATCAAATTCTCTGGCGATGTACAACTCCTCTAACTGTATCAAACTTGAGATGACATCAGGCTCAATCAGTTTAAGATCTTTACAACCTTCCAAATTTAGCAGTTGTAAACGACTTAGTTGTGCTACTTTTACGGGCAACTGCTTAATCGTGGACTCCGAGAGATCAAGAATTTGCAAAGTCTTTAGATCTCCAATAAAAGTTACATCTTCAAGCACACAACCACGTAGACATAAAGTTTGGAGATTCTGAAGTGAATGGAAGGATGGAGGTATGGTTACCAAATTTGCTCGATCAAAAAACAAAGATTTGAGCCGATCTTTACAATCATCAAAAAAGGAGATAGGAATTGGTGTACGATTGCCTTGACCAGAAAGAAGAAGGAATAACTCCAACTCCGAACATTCCAATCTTTCAGGAAGTTGATTGAAATCCGAATGTGGAAGTACTGAGAGAATCTTTGAGTCTCTGAGTTTTTTCATATTCAGAGACCAACAATCTTCCTTCTTTAGAATAACACTGTACATACCTCCCTTCTCTGATGCTATGAATAAGGCAACATCACGAATAATGTCATGCATTTTGAGTCCATCACCACGATCACCGTCTAACAACAAGCAACGAGCTTTCAGTTTGATGATCAAAGACTCCACCCTCATTCTTACATAATGTGCCGATGGAGGGAGGTCCGCAAACATGCCCAAACCCACACTACACATCATTAGGTCCTCGACCCTTATGTTCCTATCTTCTCCGAACAGACTGCATAGCAACAACAATGACTTCTCATCATCACTTTCCAAAAAATCATAGCTCAACCTTATACTTGGGTAAACCTTTTTAAGCATTCCATCAATGATAGTTGGGGCAGAATTTTGTAGTTGCTCCAAAGCATTCTTCCATACAGACAAGCTCCGATAGTTTTTCAAGGTATAGCCAACCGTTCTAATAGCGAGTGGCAAGCCTCCGCATTCCTTCACCACATCAGTTGCCAATCTTCCAAAATTCGATTCTTCAATAATATCACCGACAATTGTCTTAAAGAAGTTCATTGCTTCCTCGGCTGGTAAAACAGCAACCGAGAAATTTGGTTTATTACCCATAGAACCTAAAACATCTTGGGATCTAGAAGTCATCAATATCTTGCATCCTTCGTTCTCAAGATGTATTCCAACTTCTATCAAATTAATTTCTTCCCAGATATCATCTAAAAGAATTAGAATGCTTTTCTCTTCCTTCAATTGACGTTGTAGCCGATCTGCTCTTGCGGGTACACCATGAAGTACACCAAGATCCAGTTTTATCTTCTCTGCAACATCTTGTTGCATTCTGATAAAATCTGGAGTTTGGGATACAGTCGTCATAGCCACCTCAGAGAATAACTTGGCTTCCGTGGCTCGCCTAGCAACTTCTTTAGCAAGCATAGTTTTGCCACTGCCGCCCATGCCGTAAACTCCAATCCTGCTAACGTTAGGATCTTTTAACGCCTTCATGATGTCCTCCAAAATCGTCTTTCGCGATCCAAAGTCCTCATAATCTCCCCTCATCGCAATGACAGTCTGCAGAGCAGGACGAGAAGCAATCACATCGAATTGCCTGCCAGCTTGAATTTTACATAGAAGGTCCTCTACCATTTGCCTTGCCTCCCTGCTCAGCTTTCGCCGGGATGACAAATTTGGAATTTGCACACTGCAGCAGCTAACATTTGCACGATCTTGATTGACGTTCAGAAAACCCTCGGCCATTCGGGAGATCTCTGTTGCACTCTCCAACCAACGTTGAACTTCATCGTCAATAACTTCGCCGTTTCCTTCAGCCACAGCAACTCGAACTCGCATGTTTTGTGTTGCATTATTGAGTTCACCAACTTGATCTCTAAGGTTAGCAACCTTGCTCGTGTAGTGAGACTCAATATTACCAAATATGCATTTGGCAAGTCTGGGGCCAATTGCAACAACGACCTCGATGATTGACTCCATATAATCCTTGTTTTTTTTTACTTACTATTTATTTCCTCTCTTGTTTTCTTTGATTTTTTTCACAACTCTCCTTTTTGCTTTTTTGTTTTGTTATGTTATTTTTTTATTTTTTTATTATTTTTAGAACTCTCTAATTTAATCAGATTCCATTGAAATCTTAATGAAAGGCTATACTAACAGCGAAAAAAGAAAACAAATACAAGAAGATTTGCATAGTTCTAAAACTAAAATAATAAAGAAAATAGATAACAGAGAATTATCAGACAACAAAAGAGCATATCATGATAAGAAGAGGAAGGAATCAAAGAAGAGCATACCTGATCTTCTTATGGATTTTAAACACAGCCACATGACACAGAGTAAAATGTTTTTTTTTTTTTTCCTTCTTCTTCTTCTTCTTACTGTTTCTTTTGCTTCTTTTTTGATTTTTCAGTTTTGAGAGTGAAAAAACAGAAAGACGTTGACAATTATGACGAGAACGAAATCAAGGAACAAAGTGATAACCACTAAGCCCTTCAATGCAGCTGGAGTTTGATCTCTCTCTCTCTCTCTCTCTCTCTCTCTCTCTTTTTATTTGGATATTTGAAGTGGCAAGAAACGGACAGGAAACAGTTCAACAAACAAAGGAAGAAACTACAAGGAAAACCAAAAAGGGACAAACTAACCAGATCAAGGAAAAGAGGAAGCTGAAGTGCGAAACTCTGGTTGCAAAATCCAAAGAAGAGAAAGTTTCTTGATTTTTCTTGTCTTCACTGGTTTGGATTAGCCAATGGATCAGAGAGAAAAAGGGTAAAGATTCAGAGAATGAAATTTGAAAACGAGAAACTTTTTTCTTGTGGAATTCAAAGAGGGAATGGTAGTAATAATTATGCAAATATTTAATGTTAAAAAAAAAATTGAAAAAGCACAAGAAGATAATTATATAAAATGACCAATGACGAAGGGTGACATTGATCGATTGGAAGCACAATTATTGTTTAAGGGGCAGTTTTGTAGCTTTTGATGACTTTTTCTCCACCTTGTTT
Organism: Ficus hispida; assembly: GCA_025413025.1. Lineage (NCBI taxonomy): Eukaryota > Viridiplantae > Streptophyta > Magnoliopsida > Rosales > Moraceae > Ficus > Ficus hispida. The sequence continues at coordinate 131,108 of CM046363.1, read as the reverse complement.
TGATCCCCAAAATTAATTGATAGTAAACTTTTGGAATCTCAAGGTGCTGTAATAGAAATTAAAAACTTTTGCACGATATTTTTTTCTTCAGCAAAAATTTTTTTTAGTATTTTTGGCAGATGCTTTAACAAATGGTAAAGAAAATACACCAAAAAAATAAAGATAAATGAATTGAAAACCAAATTTAAAAATGAAAATAAGAAATCAACTATTATTATTCATCAAAGTTATAGGAACTTATTAAATGCTAAGGATATATAAGTAAATTTAGTATCGGTATTCATTGTTTCTACTCATGAATCAACACCCGAAGAAGTGCATGATTAAAGAATTATTTACATGAATGTCTAAATCAAAGGTTATGATTTAAAAAATGTATATATTTGCTTTTATTCACCTTAATATCTAAATTGATACTTATAAAGACCACATTATTTTTTCATAAAGTAAAATTGTACAAATAAATAATTGATTAAAAAGGAAAAAAACAATCTCTAAAAAATTTAAGAGTCAGGAAACCTTTTATTAAATGAAAAAAAAGAAGAAGACATTTTTACTTGATTTATTGTAAAGAAAAAAAAAAGGACTAAAGTATATATAAGTTGTATGGTATGCCAAAAAAAATTAGTATGATAAATAATTGATCATAAAGATAAAGTTCACAATTTATATATACATAAAAAATATATTAATTGTAAAGAAAAAAAAAACACTTTAAAACCTAAAAAAAAAAAATCATAATGATGTCGTAATTATCATAAAGAAAAAATAAATCATTATGATATAGTATCATAAGGAAAAAAAGAAGAAGAAAGCAAACCACATTAGAAAACATCATAAAAATATAGTAATTATAAAGAAGAAATAAGCAATTTCATATCACATTTAAACTTTATAAACTAATTATTAAAACAAGATCAATAATAATAGAAAAAAAGATATTGTCCTAATATTATTATAATGATCATAAAGAACCTAAATCATACTAAAAAAAAGTAGGTTTTTAAGAAACCTAAATCATACCTAAGAAATATGCTTATAAAAAAACCTAAATCATACTAAAAAGCAATCATTATAATAACAAATTGATCATTAATACAAGATATAACAATGATAAAAAAAAATAATAATAATATGAATCTTGATAAGGGAAAATGATGTTAAATATAACAAAAGGCAAAATTAGTATTACAAGTTATTGTTTCTTTAGAAATATATATTTACGTAATATTATAAAACACAAATGGACACAATTAAAATAGGGTTTTAAAAATAGACATTTTGTATGATTATTTCCATAATTAAAACGAAAAAGGAATCTCCAAACAAGAATCCTAAATTTTTGCTTCCCAAGTGTCGTTGACCAACTCAGCAAAGATAAAAAAAAATAAATAATAAATAAAAAAGTGTTGTTCACCATTAAATTGCTCGTTAATTAACTTCAAAGTTAATTTTATCAGGAGCTGTCTTTTTATTTGGAGAATGATATTTGATCATCTATGAATAAAAGTAATTCTACATACCATGGTATAAAATTTTAAGTTAGATAAAAATACAATTTGTATTATATAAGTTTTTTTCTTTTAGGGTGCTTTTATATTGGCCATGGCCATAATTCCTATGTTCATGCAAACCACTGTAGACGTCCTTTTTTTTTTATACCCCCCCCCCCCCCCCCCCCCCCCCCCCCCCCCCCCGAACAAAGAAACGATGAAATCAAGTGCGCAACTCATAGATATCATCCAATTATCACTAAAGAAACAAAAAACAAGAACACAAAATCTCCCTCAGATTACAAATCTAAATCTACTTTATTATAATTTTCTTCTTCCGCTTACTTGGAATAACTTAAAGATTTGAAAGAAACCATCTTTAACCCTTTGAATTTTTTCAACTTTTATCAAATTCACAACTCTTTTTCTCACCAGTATTTGAGAACGTTTCTTAATTCGTCTAGTAATTGGAACGACATTTTGGCTGCAACTTAGTTTTCACGTTAAGAATACAGGGAAAAGCATAACAAGGAGAGACCATTTGGTCAATGAAATATGAATATGAGAAAGTGAGTGTGGAATTCAAAGGATGGATAAATAATAGTGATATACATACTCATAGTAATAATAAATTAAGCGAAACAAGACAATGAAGTGGTTATTGATAGATGAGCATTAACAAACACCACAATGATTCCGGTCAGCAAGCAAGCAAGATGATGACTAAGAAAGTTAAATATTATTATTATTATTGGAAGTACAATTTTGTCACCTAGCTAGCTATTTGTTTCCGCACCCATGATATTCAATTTCCAAAAGCATGGTCTTTAGTTACATTTTTAATTGTACGTTCTTTCATAGCACTGAAACATTTGGAATCTCGAGAGAGAAATAAAAAGAAAAGAAAAATTTGTAAATGTACTTAAGTTATGTTTGGTAGAGCAGAAAAAGAGGAAGGAAAAAAAATTATAGTGAAAAAGAGAACATTAGGTTGTTTAATAAAGAAAAAAGGTTATAAAAATAGCTTTTTAATTTTTTTTTTTAAATAAATGACAATTTTTTTAATTTAGGATGTTTTTTTAATTACGGATTACTTAGTAGTCCATCACTTATGAACTTGGGTGATTAATCAATATGAACCTACCATATATTGGTGTTGATGGGCTATTGGTATATCCAGTGATGGATCTAGTGGTTTACCCTAGTGAGAACACACATGAGTATAATATTTTTAAACTGGAATAATAAGTTTACATGGATATAAAGTGTTTTTAAACTTAAAAATGAGAATTCAAACTCTACACCTTTTAATGAAGTTAGGTATGTAATTATAGGTAGACTATACCAGTAACTATTATATGAATAAAAAGTTTAATAATTTTTTTTTCTAAAAAAATTATCTTTTTATTCATGTTTATTAACATATAATAGTTATCACATATTGCATTTACATTTTGAAAACATTGTTAAATGTGGTCTTGAACGTTTATAATTTAAACTTTTATATGTTATTTTTATATTTTATATTTTAAAGAAACCACAGTGCATCTTATTTATTAAGATGTTTAAATCTCAATCATATAGTGATTAAAAAAAATAATTCTTACACTTTGAATTTTTTCAACTTTTATCAAATTGACAACTTTTTTCTCACCAATTGAGAACGTATCTTAATTCTCGTCATATCTAATAACGTGAATGAGATTTTCACGTTAAGATACAGTGAATAGAATAACGAAGAAAGACCATTTGATCAATGAAATATGAATTTGAGAAACTGAGTGTGTAGTTCAAAGGGTGGATAAATAGTGGTGATATACGTACTCAAAATAATAATAATAATAATAAATTAAGCGAAACAAGACAACGAAGTGGTCATCGATGGATGAGCTTTAACAAACACCAAAATGATTCCTGTCGGCAAGCAGAATTATAAAAGATTATAATAGATAAGCATGCAAGATGATGACTAAGAAAGTGAAAAATTCCACCTTATAATAATAATAATAATATATAGTAATAATAATAACAACAACACTATGAGAGGAACATTTGAAGGAATCCAAGGAGAAAAAACCAACAGTGATGACAAGTTATTGGCAGTAAGGTTTTGTCACGTTGCTCTCTGTTTCCGCATCATGATGTTCGATTTCCAAAAGCTATGATCTTTAATCAAAATTTTTCATTGTACGTTCTTTAATTACATTGATACACTATATCGACCTATCAAAAAAAAAAAAAACCCTATACTTATGCTATGTTTGGCAGAGTAGGGGGAAAAAAAAAAGAAAGGAGAACAAAAGTAATTGGTGGAATTTTAGAATGGAGAAGAGAATATCAAGCTGTTAGAAAGAAAAATGGGAAGTCAAAAAGTAAAAATCCATGTGCGGCCTATCATTTTTTAAGTGAAAGAGAAAATTTTACAAATAAAAAGTGAGTATCACTCCTATTTTTTTTTATCGAATATAAAATGATATGAATATTTTTCTTATTATTTTCGTACCTAAGATAAAATCATTTTCAAAATGATATCAAGTATAATTTTCATGACTTAGAAAATTATTAATTTATCATTATTGGCTATATGTGTCAAGTAAAGATCTTTTAACGTTTTGAGCATCTAATTTAGCAAAACCTTCACACAAAAAAATTTGAGCAAAATTTAGCAGCACCAACAACAACAATAACAACAATATGAATATTGGGCTATTTACATATATGGCTAAATTGGAGTCATGATTTTGATAAATATCTAAAACCCAACTTATCTATAAAATTGAACAAAAAATAGAATTAATCATATTTTGCAAAAAAATACCCTTACATCTAATTTAAGAAATAAAAAATATATATATATATATTATACTCTTTCCTAAAAGATAGCCACATTAATATACTACAACAAAAAGTACTTTTAACGACACAAAATTTATGACATTTTTCTGAAAGTATCGTCAAAGTATCTTTAAGACGACATTTTATTTTTAAATGTCGTAGAAGATATCATTTGACGACATTAAACAGAAAAATGTCATTGAAAAGTATATTTTACGACATTTAATGGAAAAATGTCATTGAAAAACAATACTGTTGTGAAGTTCTCTCTTACGATACTTTGAAAACGAGGTGCTTGTAAAAGAAGAATAGCTTTTGTAATGAGAAACACATCTTTCATCAATTTCTAAGATCACTAAATAAGTAATCGAGGACCGTAATTACCTTTTCTCGTCACTAGGCTTGGCATAACGAGCTTGGATTGATGAAATAAATATATGAACACTGCCAAAATCACAAAAGAAACAACCTTATGTAGATAAAAGTGTATATCATTAGCAAGTACAAAAACATAATTAACATTATATACCAATAAACTTCTGACTAGAAAACATAAGAAGGAAAGGTTAAATAAACCCCGTAACAAAATAGAGGACTAAGCATACCCCTCAAGAAATGATGAGAAACAATTCTTCTACTCATAAAATGGAAATCTCAGTTTCTGAAAATCTATTAACCTGTTGTTCTGTGGTATGAGCTTGGTTAAAAATGTATTTGTAAATCATTAAGAGTATTAGCTAATTTCCCATTAAAGAAGAAGATTTCTAAATTGGTATCTTTTTTGTAGCCTAAAAAACATGTTGCTTCTATCCGTCAGCACCACCAATTAGAGGGTCATTAGTATCTGCCTTTTCAAATTATCATAATAGAAATGAGTCTCCCATTATTCATTTATCTCCTGCAATATATCAGAAATAACTTTACATCTTTCACATGGAACGACACAAGAATACAACTGTAAGATCTGTAGCTGTGCAACATACTTTAAAATTCCTTTCTTGAGTACTTCCTAAAGCCTTGCAATTATGTGTGTGTGTGTGTGTATTCTAAAGTGATGGGAAGAATTCCAAGTGTTGTTGTGTTGTGTACCAACAACTTCAAATCTATAGGGAAAATCATGAAGCAAACACAAGCATCTATACGAAGCATCGTCTTAACACAAGAACACAGATTTCTACTTACAAGTGAAAAGCAATGCTGAAGAAACAGATGATAAAATATGTTTCCAATAAGAAATGGTGGTCAACCTTGAAGAGACAAAAAAATAAAAAGCAATCAATTACATTATATGCTCTTATAATGCCCAAGATTCCAACTCACAACAAAAAGCATTTTACAGGTTTAATCACGGACCTAGATAAAATACTTGGTTCAAAGGGTAAAACAAATTAATCAATTTTTGCAACCACTAGTTCTTTTAATGGACGTTAGTCACTAGTTGAATGCCAAATAAACATGGACAATAAGAGAGCACCATCAAGCAACCCCCTTCAAATGTGGAAACTCTAAACATGTTTTGCTATTGCGTGGTGACATATCCGTCACTTTTTCTACCTATTTCTACCGTCTCTTCTCATCAGAGAAATTAACACAAACATTTGGTAGCATGAAACAGAAGGTGAATTGCTAGATGATATAAATTAACTGGCTATGATTTATACTAATCAAACAAACACAGAAATCAAAAAGGAAAAGCGAAGATGAAAAATATGATTATTACGGATCCAAAAAGATCCTGAATCATTATTTAGATTATAAGATTGATAATTAATGGAAAACTAAATTAAACAGGAGATATCGAGAAAATGGTGAGAAAGAGAAAGAAAGGGGAATGGAGAGATGATAACCATGGCCCTTCTTACTGTACTGTGCAATGAATGGCCAGCGACGGGGTAAGTGCGATGAGTTGGAAAAGATGGGGGCTTGTATTGTGTTGTGTTATGTGCGACTGCCACCAGTCATACATGGCGATAGCTTCAATCGTGGCCTTTCAATATCAGGGTGGGCGGTTTTCCTCCACCTTTTTCGCATACGATCAGAGAAAGTTTAGAAAGAGAAAGGGAATAATAAGAAAGATAGATCATCCCACTGACGTTTTGGCGGGCACTGGAAAGCTGCTTGTGTTTGGCGGGTTTGATTTTTTTTTTTTTTTTCATGCGCCTAAGACATCGGTTTTGGAAGTTCCGTTCTTGGTATTATCATTATTTCTCTTTAGCTATGAGGTTTGAGAAGGATCTGGTAGATTAAAATGGCTTTTTGTTTTAAAGATTTTTTATTTAAAACTTGATTGAAACGTTTTTTCACTTTAAAAGTAAATAAAATTGAAAAGAACATAAGAAATCTAGGACAAATATATATATATATATATATATATATATGTATATTAAAGAGCATTTAAAAAAAGTAATTCAAAAGAGAAATATTGTAAATTATTTTTCAAACTTTTCTAAAAGAAGAAAGATTAAAAAAAAGTGTTTGATAGAAGTGGATAAATGATGAGAAGAGGTGCTTTTTTATTTAAAAAATTAGGTGAAAATGAAAAATAAAATGTGAGGAAGAAAATTTAAATAACTAGGAGAAGGATTCTTAAGAAAAAGAAATAATACCAGTGTATAACATTGGTGGTGAATATAATAAAGTTAGATAGTGAATTGATATTGTATGACTATTTTTTAGCTCCAAGTGTGTTTTATTATTAAAAAAAAGACGTAATTTATACGTGTATAGAAGAAACATAGAAAATAAAATATTTAGCTCGGTTGAATTACCAATAGTGAATCCAAATAGGATTAGATTAGTTGATTTTAATATTTTGAATTTAAAGTTATATAGTAGTTAGGATTATCTTTATTTTTAAGGATTGTTCATAAAAAAAAAAATATATATATATATATATATATATAGATATTTACATAAATAAATGCTGTATCTCAATTTGTTTTAAAACAGCACACCATCTAAATTCAAATTGCTTGAGAAATTATGAATTAGAGATGCATTAAGATTTGTCAATAAATAGGGCAATTATATTTATTTTATTTTCATAAAATGTTTATTAATATATATTTATATGTGTTTTTCCTCTTTAATTCTAGCTTTGTTTCTAAATCCCTTGCATACCTCTAGTAATAGGCGTGACCCACTTTTTTAATTAAACTTCTTGATTTTGTGCGTCAAATAAATGCGGGGGTGCAAAAGAGAGAGAGAGAGAGAGAGTTGAGACAAGTAAAAATAAAGGCTTATCTTTTCAAAAAAGAAAAAAAATAAAGGCTCACACCTATGTATAGAGAAGGGCATCTTCATACCACTTTAAATTTTGATTTCAACTTTAGATAAAACAAAAAATATTTGAAATTCGGAAAGGAACCTAAGATCACGTACTTTTCTATTTCAAACATATCAAATTATTTTAATTAAAGTAAAGATTTAACAAAAAAAATCGGACTCTTTTTTATTTTTTGAACAATTTTTTTTAATTCGGACTCTTTTATTTATTTATTTTATATTACAATCTGACTTGTGCTTTTTAATTTTAAACTAACCTTTAAAAAGTGAAAAAAAAAAAAAGTACATCAAATATACCCGGATGAGTGGCAACACATATGTATTTACTATCGAATAAAAATTTTTTTTTGGTGAAACTATCAAATAATATTAATATTAAGATTAATATTTACTATAAGTAATATATATATATATATATATATTTTAAATTACTCCTTAGAAAAAACAAGTTTTAAAAAACAAAAATAACTTCGTAAAAAATCTCCTAAAAAAAAGTTTGGGTAACTGCCTACACAACACTACACCACACAATGGTTGTTTTCAGATAATTAAATACTTATTTTTAATTTAAACGAGTTATGCTGCTATTCTTAAAAATAAAATAAAATAAAATAAATAAAAGAAAAAAAAACAAAAAACAAAAACCGTAATATTCGCAGTTCTGGATTGGCGCTTAAATGGAGGCAAACGAAAATTTTGGAGTTGGCGCTTAAATGCGTTTTGAAAAAAAGGTTCTTGGCACTTTATTTTCATTTTAAACTTTGCATTACTTCAGATTAAATATTAACTGCACACACGTTTATGCCTCTCACTCCCGTTAACACATAATTTCTTGTTTCTCTTCCTTATCTCTCTGCTTCACGCAAGAATCTCACCACAACTTGCTGCTCATAGGTAATTTATTTCTCGTGTCAAATTTGTTTGCTTTCAAGTTTCGATTTTGTTGTAATGGTTTTGCAATTCGAAAACAGAGCTTCGTCAACAATCATACTCTAGATCGGAATCGAACACCCTCATTTTTGCCCTGTAGTGACACAGAAACAGAGCCTCCGTTACGCTTTAATCAAAAAGGTTTTATAACACTTTTTTTTTTTAATGTTTGTTAACTCCCCTCTATCCACATCATTACCAAGGCCGAGAAGCTCCTATCTTCTGTCGATCGTATCTCACCCTCTGGCTTTTGCTTTCTCTCTTATCACATATCGTCTAACCTTTTCAGATTTCACCAACAACAAAGTCGCAATGTCTAACGGAGTTTCGCACATCTTTGCTCATGTCCATGTGCAGTAAAATTGCGAAGCCGCAACCATGGAAGGAAATATGCCATCATTATATATCAGTTTTTTACAATTTAAAATGCATATGCTGCTCTCAATAAATATATATAGATATGAGTTTCAAAGTTTGTTTCTTAAATTCAATATGGTTTTTAATGCAGATCAAAAAGAAGAATCCTAAGGTGGAGTTAAACAAAGATGTTTCTTTATCTTACGGCTTGGTGTTTGCAATGGTTTGATGCAGCTATGCTGTCGGGCCCCTTTACAGAAGATTTTGCCAAGCGACAGATTATGGGGGTACTGCCCAGCGTCATGAGGTCTGACTTTAGCTTCTAACCTTTATTTATTTATTTATTTTTGTTCTTTCAACATGTACGCAGATTTTGATATGCATCTGCATTGAATAAGAAACAAAAAAAGCTTCACTGAATATATATATATATATATATATATATGATATGACAAGTGAGAATTTGAGAGCGTTTACCTTTTCTCTCTTTCTATGCAGAACTGCATTAGAGGATCAAAAGAGACACGAGAAGTTGTGCCTTTTGAAGATGGACTAAAGGATATCATTGTTAGAGTTAATTTTGAATGCCACAGTAAAATTGAGTGGCAAAGCGAGTGCAGTTAAGTGTCTCAAGATATTAGTAGTGGAAGAACATTAGTGCAGAAGGAAAAAGGCTTATGAGGAGAGACCAAGTTAAGAAAGAAGCTTGCTGGAAATGGTGAAAGAGAAGGGCGAGAATGAAGCAACTCTTTGAAGATGCAAAAGATAGCAAAGGAATTCCTTGAACAATACCGCCAATTCAAATGTATTTGCAATAGATTTTAGAAATTTAGTCACTGAAAGTTTTGTTTTTTTTTTTTTTGTTTTTTGTTTTTTGTATTATGTAATAATTTTTTTTATTAATACTATGAATCAAAATTTATATTTATATTTATAAGTAATCAACAATAAAAAATTATTTGGGGCGATTTTTTTTAATAATTTGTGTATTCAAAAATTTATATCTATATAATTATAAATAATCAACAATAAAATTATATTTTATTGAAATTCATTGTTTTAATAATTCAGGAATACATGGCACTTATCCAATGTCATGGTTTTTTCTATTAAAACATGCTTTCAATGTCGTAAAATATTTCTAATCATGACATTACTAAACTGCTATCATATGCACCAATCACGACATTTTTGAACAGTTGTGATATGTAACAATATACAACCGGGAAAGTAATAGATGACATTACTCTAATGTTGCGGATAAAGAATTCACGACATAGATCACGACATTGAAGGAAATGTCGTTAAAACATCATACTTTTCACGGCACCCCCTTTCGACGAGCTTTTCAAAAATGTCGTTGAATCCATTTACGACATTTTTTAAATGTCGTTAAAGGGCTTTTTGTTGTAGTAAATGTCTTTTTCTTTGATTTTTCTGAGCTCAAACAAAATGCATGTAAACGCTTACATATGAGCAGTTCTGGATGCCCCCTAATCAGAGACGTGCAAGATCAGTACACCAACAATAGGAAAACCACATATGCAACTTTCAGTTTGTGGTTATCTCACAAAGTCCTGGAGGTTTTTACAATTACACTTCTACATCCAACTTGTTAATCGTGTTTCACTTTGCTAGCTACTGAGTACACTAGGATCAAGAAATGCGCACCAACCACCATATGCCCTTCGACACTTAACCATGGTGCACATTAGAGCAACTCTTGTATCATGTCATTTATCAACTCCTAAATGTGTGTCCATTTGTGAATTGTGCAGGAAGGAGTGTTGACTAACATGAAGAGATGATATGTTGCTAGAGTAAAGTCCTACAGGAAAAAATGATAAATCTGTATGTGGTAAAGAAAAAACTAACACGCAGATGGTTCTTTTGGAGTTTCCGGAATGTGTGATATCCACAAAACTATAAGTTTCCTGATGCAAGATTTTTCCATCGCTCGTGAACAAATGACTTCATAAGAGTAAAACAACATGGGAAAATTCTCAACATATACTAAACAGATGGTGTAAAAAATGAAAAGAGGGAGGATGCAAAATATTCAAATCCTTTAATTAGAAACATCTGCAATACAGTATCTAGGGTCAATAACGGCCAAAGCTCAACATACCTTTCTCTCAGCAGCTGACTTTAGCTTCATCCAAAATGCACCTGTTAATCCACATCCATACCAGTGAATAAATACAACTCTTGTACCATATATTAACCAACAGGTGGAAAATAAATCTCAAGAGTTCAAAGGAGAAGAAGCATGAAACCTAGATGAACGAAAATTATTTTCAACCATGTCAAGTGGCTCTTTAAGAGAAGTTAAATCAAAAGATAACGCAAGAACTTAAAAAATTAGAGATCATAGGAAAACCGCAATTACATCTGTTCCATAAAGCTAACAGTTAATATTTGTGTAGTGCATTAAAAAAAAAAACCAAATTCAGGACATGACATCAGTAAGGGTATTTATGACTCCAAGACACATTAATTGCGAGGAAGTACTCAAGAAATGGAACAAGAAACAAATCCCACAATGGGCCACGAATTTAAGACCCACATTCACATCCAGGTCCTTAGTTACACGGATATGTAAAAGCAGCTACTTTGAAGTAGTGCAGAAATGTTCTTAGGTGATTAGGTAGTGTCATAAGCAGGCCATCAAGCTGAAAGCCCAGGGCACTAAAACATACATTTACTATAAAGTTTCGTACGACTATATTTCTCATGCTTATAACTAGAAGAGGACAATATTTCTCCGAACTACAAATTTTGCAAGTGAAGACATACCGCGCTCATCAAGTCCTTCGATCTCAACTTGCTTGTTATCTCCTTGCTCCCACACATCGTGCCATTCTTTTACCTAATGTGCAAATATAAAAACTATGTCATGTAGCAGCTCGGGCACACAAAAATCAAGATTTTACAAGAACAATTTAAAAGTACCACCTCATTCTGGGACAATTTGGAAGTTGATTGTCTTAACGATTCTGATTCAGCCTGAATTTCGATTCAAATGAAAAAAAAAAAAGAAAAAAAAAGACCTTATAGAAACATAATAAGAAAAGCATCATTACAATTATAAGGGTGGGAAAGAAAAACATAAAACTGTATTAGCTTTACCATTTATTGGGCTATAATCTTTCAGACAACCCACTGTTTGGGATGTTCTATTTTTCAAATAGTATTTGCTCAAATGATACAACAGAGAGTAGAAAATGCCTCAAATTTCCGGAAAATAAATGGCAAACCAACACTAACCCAAAAAGGTAAGTGATCAAAAGTCACAAACTTCAACTCATCCTCCATCTAAATTGGTTTTTCTCTCGCAAAAAGGTTTTAAAAAAAAAATCCTTTTTATTTGTTTTTCCTTATTTACTTAGCTAGCTTATTGATCAAAATGTTCTACTAACAAAGTTCCTATTGTAGACCACTCTGACCATTCAATTTTTCATACAAGAAAACCCAAAAATTGAAATAAATTTGTTAATTTCAGAGGCTACACTAACAATAATCTTATAATGACAAAAACCCAGATGAGAATATCTATTTAGTCTTCGTAAATTTTCTCAATAAACCTAGATGATCTCCAGATAACATAAAATGAACAATAAAGAAAGCTCTTTTACTTGAACAGAAAGTCGAGAGCTGTTAAGTATCAATACTTTGTTTCATCAACTTATTAATAAGATGGAAAGAGATTGGGGTTATGAGGCATTACAACGAAATCTCGGGATCGGACGACGGGGAAGAGATCAAGGAGGCGTCGGAATTCGTGCTCGTCAATGGCTGTTTCTCTTGCTTCTGATACTAGCTGTCTTTTTACTGTCTCTGATTCTCTGATTCTCTTTTTACTGTCTTTTTCTTTTTTCTCGCCGAGAACTTTCCTCGTGTATATTCTTTTCTCACCTGCAATAAACTCGCGTATAAGTTGCACCTATTCTAGAAAAAAAAAATTTTAAGTTAATTTCACAAACTTTCCTGATATTTCTTCCCTCTTTGGAATTAGTACACTAAAGCAAAATTTCTATCACCTAGATCCCTAATCACTTTTAACCAAATTATTTTACATCAATTCCCTTAAGATGAAAAAAATAAATAGACAAGCCCTTTGTTAATCTAACTTAACATGAAGAAAAAAAATGTATTTTGACTGTTAAAAGTTTTACAATGGAAAATAATAATAATAATATAAGAAAATAAGGCACATCACTCTAAATAAAACTATCTTTAAAATGTATTGAGTCGGACAAAACTTTTTGACACTTAAATAGCACAAAAATCAACCTAAACCAAATTGTACCTTTTTAATACAAAATCAACAAGGTAGGCTCAAGACATGGCTCTCGAGTACTGGAGTGGATTTTGAATGTGTTACAACTAAAACTAGTTGAACTCGACCTTCTTAAAAATTAGTTTATGAGGGTGCCCAAGTGGTTATAAACCTTAAAGCCACCCTTAACTTAGCAACGTGGGGACTCAATTTTCAGTGTATTTGGCTAACAATAGTTAGGGCTTTGAGGGTTTAACTTCCACCTTATTAGTCAATGGCTAAGAATAAGGGTGTTCAAATGAGCATATGAGATCTTTTGCGTATTCCAGTCCTTGTGCATGTAGACATTAACAAAATTAGTGTTAAGGGTATAAAACATAAAATGTTTTGATTGAGGGTTAACTTAAGCAAAACATAAAAGATACTAATCGTTTTTTAGTTTTTTTTAATTGACTTTACTGTAATTGCACTTGTAATTGAAAGAGTTAAATCCATCATGCGTCCCTGAAATTTTCTTATATCTAGAGTTGATCCCTGAACTATCCAAATTTGATCCCTCATTTAAGCACACATGATTATTATAATAGTATTATTGCAATATTATACAATATCCTTTTCGTGACCAACTAGTAAAATGAAAGCTATCTAAATATTTTCAATATTTCATAACAATTCTACTCAAATCAAATTTCAAATTTTTTACTTTTTTAAAATCCATATCATTTTAACTTACACAATTTCAATGTTACTTTTAATAAAAAAGTGTTCAAACATGCAAATTCAAGCCGAAATAACCAACCAAATAACATAGAAGTAAACCAAACAAACATATCAAATTCCAGTTCATTTCTTTTAATACAAAATTTTTCTGATAAAACAAAATGAAATGAATACTTTCAAGTGTTCAAGCTATGAATCACAATGTGATCCTTTGAGCTATTTTAAAAGAACCGGAAGACCAACTCTCTAGGATCTTTCAATGAAAAGTTTCGCACTTTGGATGTGTCTTCAATGGCGTTTCTTACCACCACCCTTCTTGCCTTTCTTCTTCTTTCCTTTTACTTTCCCCTTCTTTTTTCCTTCATTAAACATCGGAGCAAGTGCAACTGTCCTCTCTCTAGATGGAGTCTGATGCAACAAATGCTTCACGTCGTGGACACCATTTCTAAAGTGGCCTTCACTCGACTTCAGAACCTGGTCCTCAGGCTGGCACTTCACTTCAGATTTTTTCGATCCACCACCATATTTCCCACCGAAACATCCAAGAATCATCTCTACACAGCGTATGGAAGTCGTCAGCGCAAAATTTTAGTGACGCAGAGCCACAAAACAAACAATTGGGGAATGGAAAAGATCAACACTACCTCTTGGAGCATTTTCTGTTTCTTTCCTTCTGTTTCTTCATCCTCCTTTTTGCTACGCTAAGCGGTAGTCTCTGTTGTTTTGGCAGCTGTCTCAAGAGCAAGAACACTATTTTCAGTAATACGATTAAACTCAAGTCTTGACAAAGAAAACATATTTTACTTATTACTCTAAATGATCTTCATCAGACCAAGAGTAGAGGTTTTTTTTTTTTTTTTTTTTCAGACAAAATAGGTAATTACTTCATTGAGAGCTCAATGCCAAGCTCTGTATCAATCTGGGCAAAACAAAGGCAAAGGTCACCATACCTTTCCACCAAGAAAACCACCTTCTTATTTTCGAGTGCCTTCTTCTCTTTCCATGTCATATGTGAGTGACCTTAAATAGAAAAATCAAAGCGACCACATAAATAAATATTTGAACCAACTCCATAAAAAAATTTAAAAAAAAAATCAGATTGATGGAATATGCCATGTCTACACACACATACAAATACATATCCATTTATATAACTGAAGTTGTTCCAGCTAACCACCACGTAGGTAGTTTACATGAAATGAAACACATCTGTTACAGGCTATTATTTTCCAGAGACCAAGGAACCCGAACACTTCTCGTGTAGAAAGTGAGAGCGTCATAAAGTGTAAGTAAAACACTACGTTGTTCAAAACTGGAAAAAAAAAGGCCACTAACATTTTAACATATGAGTTGTGACCCCAACATCGTCAAGAAAAGCTAATGTAATTTTCAAGATGCTTCATTATAATTAACTTGCGAAGCCAGTTTGTAGTTTATGCTCCTCAGGCTTCTCCAATCCTTCACAGCAAGCACAAAGGAAGAACCATCCAAGCCATCTTTCTTTCTTTCTTTCTTTCTCAGCAAGTCGTAACTCCTTAGACCATCTCCAATGCAATTTAATTATGCCAATGCTACATTTGCTATTAAAGAGTGGGAAAAATAGCATTGTCATACTTTATGCTCCAATTGTAACGCTATTTCAAATGCCATTTCTACTTTTTGTCATACTTATTCTTTTTTTTTTTAAATAATGTTTTTTAATAGCAAAAAACTTTTCATTGATTATAAATCAATTACAAGGAAAGCGGATGAGAATCCTCAACAACAAAGAGACAACAGAAGATTAAAAGTAAGCCATACAAAAATTAAACTGACAATCTGGGTCTCTCTAAACAATTCTAATCCTTAGACACCCACTATCCACCAATTATATCCATCCAAATTAAAATGATCAAAGAGAATGGAAAGTCCTTGAACACTTTTTGTCATACTTATTATGCTTTGAAACTCGTAAGAGTGAACTTTTAGCATTTATATAATTTAAAAATAAAAACACTGTAATGATTACATTGAAAAGTAAAGATACGAACCAATAAATGAAAGTTAAATTTGACATTGGCTATACCTTGTGGCAAATTTATCACAAAGTTTATCGTGTGACAAATTTGACATCAAATATGGCACTCCATTAGAGAGCACTTTTTTTCATCCAAATGCCAAAATTTACCATTGGCACACCAATTTAGCATTGCATTTGAGATGCTAGGGATGAGCAGGATCACTAAATCAAATAGTGCAAGACGCAGATGTCATCAAAACTTTCCTCAAACACAAATCTACCCCTTGAAGGTTCTACAAATTTTAAGGGTTT
>CM046363.1:65678-114798 GCA_025413025.1 Ficus hispida | reverse complement strand
GAGAGAGTGAGGGAGTATTTATCAACTAACCTTGTGTTTTATATCTCATCGCCCATATCAATTTGTAAGGAAGAAGAATCGATTAAGAGAAAACAAACACTGACATTGAGGGCAAAGAATTTAGGTGTTGATGCATTGTAATAAGGATAAATTTTACTTTTTCTTCATCGGATTTTAGATTTTGTCACAAAATAATGCTTTTAATTTCAATTACTCCAATTCTTTTATATCATCCCCCATTTCAATTTGTAACTAAGAAGAATCGATTAAGAGGAAACAGAGAATGGTACAGAGGCAAAGAATTTGAGTGCTGATGTGTCATAGTAATATCAGATATGATAATGGTAATGATATAAGGAGTGGAATTCAAGACACTTTATATTAATTACCAGATTAGTATAAAACAAACCCTAACATTTAAAATATTAGATAAATAGTACATAAATTTTTAATCACAAACCTACAATGAAACATTAGACCTAGGAAACCCAAAATACGAGAAGGTAAAACAAACAACATGAATAACAAAGAAAACATTCTGGTGGCCAAGCTCAAGCCTATTTATAGGCATCCAATCCTATTATTAGTTGTATGAGGATCCTAAACCTGATCCTTTTTGGAAACCAATCAAGTTGGGTCTGATATTAGTCAAAAAAAAAAAAATAATCTAAAACTATAAGAAAATCTAAATTGAGAAAAAGAAAGGAAAAAAAAACCTCTTGAAGTAAGTTAAATAGAAATTTAAAACCGTTATCTTTTCTTTAGGGGGAAAAAAACACTACACATATTTTAAACTAATAAGGCCCCCTTTATCTATTTTCTTTGCTAAAGATAAACATGTTGTCATTAGTTTTTAAAATTTAATTTAAAAAAAAAAAAAAAAAAACGATGGCGCTGGCTGTAAGAGTAAAGCTCTGTCATGAAATATTAATTTCACACTAATATTTAAACAGAAAAGAAAGCAAAGTCGCAAGTATGAATAATGTTTCTTAAAAAAAAAAAAAAAAGCATGATTAATATTATATCACAGATGTCGTTTGAGTCAAATTTTAGATCGTATTCATAAGTCAAAGAGTAAGGGGAATAAATAATAAAGAAAGAGTGTGGGAATATAAAATCAATTACCTTGTGTTTTGCAATTCGTTAATCTGACCTCCCATATATCAATTTGTGAGCAAGAAGAATCGATTAAGAGGAAACGGACAATCAACAATGACAGCAAAGAATCTGGGTGTTGATATATTATAGTAAATATTATTCGAATTTTTGATCAATAATCTTTTTACCGCGGCATCAAACCCCCATTCTTTGCTGTCATGGTTGATGTCTCTTTCCCCCTAATACCAATACAAAACAAAACATCAAACTTATAAGCCCAAATACGAGAAGGTAAAACAAACAAAATAAATAAACAAAGAAAAAAAATTGACACGGCGTGGTGGCCAAGCTCAGGCCTATTTATAGGCAAGCAATCCTATTATTATATTATTTTTACTTTTATTTTGTTTTAGAAAAGGATTCACTATTATTAGTTGCATTATGATTACTAAACCTATACCTTTTAGAAACCAGCAAGAATCAAGACAAGTATCATAAGATTTAAAATAAACCGTACAACTACGAGTAAATCTAAATTGAAAAAAAAAAAAAAAAAACTCTCAAGTAAGCTAAATAGAAATTTAAAACTATATATTTTCTTTAGGGAGAAAAAAAAAGATATAGTTGCAAAGAGGCTAACATTTTTACTAAAGAAAAGATATAGTTGGGTAAGTTACTTATTCTAGAAGCTGACGTGACAGAATATATTTGACTTGGTCTACATAATCTATAAACTAGTAGTTTGTATTTTGATAAAAATCAAGTATGATTGCGAGTATTGAATTGAAGATTATTTTGGAATTTCATTTAATTAAAAAGCGATTTCTAATTTGAGTAGGTTTTTTTTTTCCTATTTAAATTAGAAATTCAAACTTTTCCAAGAAGAGAAGAATCTTACATTTAAAATTTGAAAGGTTGGAAGATTTTATTTATGGAGTTTCTTAAAAGTTTTTCGTGATTTATCAGCAGCTATTATGAAGGAAAATAAGAAAAAAGAACTTTAATCTAATTATGTGATTAATGTTATATATTTTTCTTATAGGTGGTTTTGTTGATATCTCCTGTTTAACTTTCCATATACCCTCTTAAATAGTAATTAAGAATTATTTAATTTATTTATTACACATTCATGTAAATTACAAAACTATACTTTTATTAATTTAAATGTTGTTCCATTATTTCAAATATATTACATCATATTCAATTTTTTATTTCATTTGATAGTCATCTTTCTCTATCTCTCTTTCTCTAAAGAACCAAACTCTCTTTTTTCTTTTAGCCAACTTTTTTTTTTCTTTCAAGCGAAATCTTTCCTTTCCTACTTATTTTTTCTCATTTACATTTTTGATTTCCCTCTTATTTTCTTTCACTTACATTTTTTGTCATACTTTTATTTTCTTTCTTTCTTACCGAAAACAGGGCAAGTGCCCATGGTGTGAGGGATAAATTGGAGACTACTTCCCATGCCTTGATGGAGTGTCCGATATACCAACAAGTGTGGCGCTTGTCACGACTCACGTCTTTGGCCGGCCATGAGGAATTATAACGTAGATATTACTTTTGCTGATTGCTTTCGTAAACTGGGATGTGATCTATATAACTCATGATCGTCTTTGTTTGATTATTTAGTTGATAATGGAAATTTTAAATTGAAGTTGATTAATTTTTTAAAAATTTGAGTTAGAGATCATGGCGCACCAAACGTACCCAATAATTTGGTCTCGTTCTGCTGGTTAGCTTGGCAACCATGGGGTGCATATGAGAGGAACAGGGTGGTTCATGGGCAAGCAATCCTGTTATAAGTAGCACTAGGAATAATAAACCTGATACTTCTTAAAACTAGACAGGATCAAGTTTAATATATATATATATATATATATATATTTATTTATATTTAATGCACTCTAAAACTAAAACGGAAGCGAAAAAAAAAATTTTTTAAAAATCCTAAATAAGTTATATAGAAATTTAAAGCTATATCTTTTAAAACACAGGCCCCTTTCTTTTCTTTTCTTTTCTTTTTTAGACATTGGTTTTAGTAACTTAAAAAAAAATAAAAAAGCAGTAATATCCGCCGCAAGTTTATCAGAAAATATGAAATTCAAATCTTTCATATTAGTTTCCTTTTCCTTTTCCGTTTGATTATTAAAAAAAAAAAAAACTAATTGAGTGTAAGTTGCTTTATTCCATAATTTTATTTAAAATTTCTATTATAAGGGTTCAATATTAAAACGTTTGATAAACTCAAGTGACAATAATATTACGTTTTAAATTTTAAAAGGTTAAAATAAGAAAACATATATTTTCAAAAACTAAATTTGTAGTTAACAAGATTTTAAAAGAATACGAGAAAGAAAAAACAAAGGCGATTGCATAAAGATGAAAATAAATCCTTAGAATTAGCAGGCAAGCAGCTAGACCAATTCATAACTCTTTACATTGTTTAATTTACAAATTGAAAGAAATAAATTTTTTCTAGTTATGTTATTAACGTTACGTATTTTTCTCAAGCTATATTTGCGATTTCATTAGCATATTTACAGCAATATCCAAAATATTAGAGAAGAAACAAAGAACTAAAATAATTTACAGTTATTTAAAAGAAAACCTACATGAAAACGACCTCAAGAAATCCCAATTTTGCAATTTCATTACTGAATCAAATCGAAGTTTGTTAGGTAAGATTGACGGGGTTAAGAAGGATAAGCTTGCAAACGTATTTAGTGAAAACGGACAGTGATTTCCGTATCAATAGCATTAGGAATAACAAAACCTGATCCTAACTTGGAAACTAGACAAGATCAAGTGTAAAGCTTTACACTTATTGTTCAAAACGGGAAAAGAAAAAGGGTCATGATCACATTAGCACGACTTTAAGAATCCAAGTCAGTTCTTAATGCATAATTAAGAAAATTATAACATATAGACTTCTAATTGATAATATCAAATATATATACATTAAATTTAAATATCAAACTTTCTTATAATCTAGATAATTACGATGACCTAATTAAGGACTTTATAAATCAAATAAATTCAAAATCTAAACTAGAAAACTTATAACTAAATGATTAAAATAATAAAATATAATTATTTACATTCTCCTGTGCTTAATTGGCACATGCTTTTCATGCATCCGTAATAAGCCTTCACGTTAAGTACAAAGGAATATATAAATTATATAAGCAACTCCGTAACCTCTGGCACACAAATTTCTACCTTAAAATTTATAATTAGGGAGAAAAGTGACAAAGAAACTCTTTAAAGATTTAGAAAAAAAAATGAACAAAGAGATATATGAAAACACCTCGACGAATTCCAATTTCGCAATTTATTCACTGAATAGAATCGATGTTTGATATGGACAGATATATTAAGAGGAAATAGAAAGCGACTTTGCAATTAAAGAATATTGATATTGATGCATGTTCAAATTAAGTAGTACAAAACCAAATTAAGTAAAGCATGAATACACAACTCCCATCTTCTTGAATCTCAAAGTCGCTTCCTCTTTCCCGTAATACAACAAAACATCAAATTAACTTAAAAGAAAGCCACATGAGAAGCTTTTATTTATTTATTTATTTTTGAGGTGGCATGCATAATGACCAAGCCCAAGCCTCTTTATAGGCAAGCAATCCTAATAGCAGTAGTACTAGGAATAAGAAACCTGATCCTACTTAGAAACTTAGACGGGTTGAAAGTTTAAAGCTACAGAAAATATTTTAACACACTAAAACTGTTTAGGAAAACGAAATTAAAAAATAAAAAAAATCCTAAATAAGTTAAATAGAAATTTAAAGCTATATCTTTTAAAACAAAGTCCCCCCTTCTTTTTTTTTTTTAATTCATTTTTTTAGACGTTGGCTTTTGTAACTACAAATAATAATAATAATAATAATAATAATAATAATAATAATAATAATAATAATAATAATAATAATATCAATATCACCTCAAGTTTATCCTAATGTAAAATTCAAATCTAAAACTATAATTTAAAAAAAAATCTAAAACTATAAGAAAATCTAAATTGAAGAAAAAGAAAAAAAAAAAAAAAAAACCTCTTGAAGTAAGTTAAATAGAAATTTAAAACCGTTATCTTTTCTTTAGGGGAAAAAATAACTACTTATCTTTTAAACTAATAAGGCCCCCTTTATCTATTTTCTTTGCTAAAGATAAACATGTTGTCATTAGTTCTTATAATCTAATTTAAAAAAAAAAAAACGATGGAGCTGCTTGTAGGAGTAAAGCTCTGTCATGAAATATTAATTTCACACTAATATTTAAACAGAAAAGAAAGCAAAGTTGCAAGTATGAATAATGTTTCTTTCAAAAAAAAAAAGAAAAAAAGTGTGATTAATATTATATCACAGATGTCGTTTGAGTCAAATTTATATCGTTTAGATCGTATTCATAAGCCAAAGAGTAACGGGAATAAATAATAAAGAAAGAGTACGGGAATATAAAATCAATTACCTTGTGTTTTGCAATTCGTTCATCTCACCCCCCATATATCAATGTGTAAACAAGAAGAATCGATTGAGTGGAAACGAAAAATCAACCACAACAGCAAAGAATTTGGGTGTTGATATTCGAATATAGTAACAATATTCGAATTTTTGATCAATAATCTTTTTACCGTGGCATCAAACCCCCATCCTTTGCTGTCATGGTTGATGTCTCTTTCCCCTCAATACAAATACGCAACGAAACATCAAATCTATAAACCCTAATACAAGAAAGTAAAACAAACAAAATAAATAAACAAAGAAAAAAAATTGACACGGCGTGGTGGCCAAGCTCAGGTCTATTTATAGGCAAGCAATCCTATTATTATATTATTTTTACTTTTACTTTGTTTTAGAAAAGGATTCACTATTATTAGTTGCATTAGGATTACTAAACCTATACCTTTTTAGAAACCAGCAAGAATCAAGATAAGCATCCTAAGATTTAAAATAAACCATAAAACTACGAGTAAATCTAAATTGAAAAAAAAACAAAAAAACTCTCAAGTAAGCTAAATAGAAATTTAAAACTATATATTTTCTTTAGGGAGAAAAGAAAAGATATAGTTGCAAAGAGGCTAACATTTTTACTAAAAAAAAGATATAGTTGGGTAAGTTACTTATTCTAGAAGCTAACGTGGCAAAATATATTTGACTTGGTCCACATAATCTATAAATTGGTAGTTTCTATTTTGATAAAAATCAAGTATGATTGCATGCATTGAATTGAATATTATTTTGGGATTTCATTTAATTAAAAAGCGATTTCTGATTTGAGTAGGTTTTTTTTCCTATTTAAATTAGAAATTCAAACTTTTCCAAGAAGAGAAGAATCTTACATTTAAAATTTGAAAGGTTGGAAGATTTTATTTATGGAGTTTCAGAAAAGTTTTTCGTGATTTATATTATGAAGGAAAATAAGAAAGAAAGAACTTTAATCTAGTTATGTGATTAATGTTATATATTTTCCTTATAGGTGGTTTTGTTGGTATCTCCTGTTTAACATTCCATATACCCTCTTAAATAGTAATTAAGAATTATTTAATTTATTTATTACACATTCATGTAAATTACAAAACTATACTTTTATTAATTTAAATGTTGTTCCATTATTTCAAATATATTACATCATATTCAATTTTTTATTTCATTTGATAGCCATCTTTCTCTATCTCTCTCTCTAAAGAACCAAACTTTCTTTTTTCTTTTTTTTTTTTCTTTCAAGCGAAATCTTTCCTTTCGTACTTATTTTTTCTCATTTACATTTTTGATTTCCCTCTTATTTTCTTTCACTTACATTTTTTGTCATCTTTTTGTTTTCTTTCTTTCTTACCGAAAACAGGCCAAGTGCCCATGGTGTGAGGGATAAATTGGAGACTACTTCCCATGCCTTGATGGAGTGTCCGATATACGGCCAACAAGTGTGGCGCTTGTCACGACTCACGTCTTTGGCCGGCCATGAGGAATTATAACGTACATATTACTTTTGCTGATTGATTTCGTAAACTGGGATGTGATTTATAACTCATGATCGTCTCTGTTTGATTCTTTAGTTGATAATGGAAATTTTAAATTGGAGTTGTGATTACGCCCAAACGTGTACAAAAACAAACGGTCGATTGTGGCACAATTAGGACGGTCGATCCCACGAGGAGGTGATAAAAACAAACAAGAAAAGATTAGCGGAACAAAAGCGTTAGAGGAATAAGTAATCAAAGAAAGAAGGAAAGGAAATATTTTTATGATTTTTAAACAAATTTAATGACAACGTAATTTAAAAATGAAGAAAACTCAATAATCAAAAAGTGGTAAAGCATCGAAAATCCCCTATATGTTTCATGTACCCAATTGGATTTTGATTCATAAAATAACTCAATTGAAAGTTTCACATCCCAAACAATCAATCGGAAAATAAAGATTTGAAAAACTTGTGGATTAAAATTTATTTGAGTGAATAAAATTATTATGTGAAGAACTAATAAAAATGATTTTATAAGAAATCCAAAAGCGACAATATAACATAAGCAATATTGCAGTAAAAGACTACTTATAAAATAATACTATCAATATATCTTAGTTGCAACAATCACATAAAAAGAGCTTGACTAAATTTATATAAAAATTGACAATAAAATATATTGATATGAGAGAAAAACAAGATGAAAGAAAAATTATTTACTCAAATGTATAAACTTTGCAAACCATTGGAGAATCAAAACCCAAACAAATTCATTACACATCTAGGATCATCTCTAGCCTCACCAAAGTACTCTAGCCTAGTATGCAATTCATCTCACAAAGTTCTAACAAGAAAATATGAGATGAAAAATAGAACAATACTAAAAACTCAGCTAAAAATCAATGGAAAAACTATATTTTCGTCTTCTTGAGAAGCCCTCATTATATAGGCTCGAGTCCAACAAGCTAGGGAGGATTTTTGGCCAACAAATCCGCTAACCAGATTTGTAGATCAGCCGGTTACTCGTGGAACACCAGCTGGATGCAAGGATCTGGCCCTGATTTGGTGCCACGGGCTTGGCTGAGAATCTGGCCCGAATTTGCGTGCAAGTGGAGGAGCAGATGTGGTTGGCAGGGAATTCGGCCCTGCTTTTCGCGGGCTGGATTGGAGGAGCAGCTGGACACGCGCGCGGGCTTGGGCGAGATTCTCGCGGGCCTGGATTCTCGGCTGAGCTGGCTGGGCGTTGGAGGAAGCATGCGCGGGCTTGGCTGGAAATTTGGCCCTGGTTCTCGGGCTGGAATCGCGGTGCTGGCTTGGTGGAAGCAGGTGGCTGCGGGCCTGATTTCTCGGGCTCGAATCGGGCCTGAGCTGGTAGCTTGTGGGGTAGTGGCTGGGGCTGTGCCTGCGGAAGAAAGGAGGGAAAAAAGGAAAAGAAAGGAAAAAGAAAGAATCAAAACAAATAATAAATATTTCTAAGGAAAATATTATGAAAATCCTTATTTAAAATGTGATTTATTTAATAAATTATATAAATAAAAATATATTTTTGTGCATTTATCACAACCCCCAACCAGCTTATTGCTAGTCCCTAGCAATTCAAGCGTAAGAAAAATCAAGTCAAGCTGAAAATTCAAATCAAAACCTGCAAAATCATCCAAGTACTTGACCAAAACATCAGCAAGAAATCAGAAAGTGCTATCAAACTACTTCAGTCATTACTCCAGAGTTGTGTGTGTGTGCACTAAACCGTATCCTTCTTACCACAATCCATAACACAAATAGCATCGAAAAATTTATCAAGAAAAAGTCTCAACTCCATTACCTCACGGGTGTTGGAAATGTTTTAGTGCAGAGGTTTTCACTCATGGAGTTGGAAGGAAATCAGTCAACACTCAAATGAGAGAAGGCATTTTAAGGACAAGCTAATAAACAAATATTGATCAAATGATAGGCGACTCAAATACTCGGAACATTACACCACTTACACCATAAACTAGCTTTTGGGATTTCATTTGGATAAAATAGAAAATTACATAAACAAAGAGCCGTCAATTTTTTATTTATTTATTTATTTACAAAAGACGTCATGCTTAATAGAACAAATATAGTAAGGAATTCTTTTGACTGCTATGCAGCACCATATGAGATCAAACTACATGAATGATGTAAGGCTCTATTACAAAAGATCAATTCTATCTAACCAAAAATCATCCTTCAAGCAAAAGTACAAGTTAAGTAGTGGTGTTCCAAATAGTGATTGTACCAATTCGAAAGATCAATAAAAGTTTAAAAAGCTGTTTTCTCAACTCTCACAACTCACCAAAAAATAAAACACTTAAACTCGAGAATTTTTCTCAACTAAATATGTTAACAACCATCTTACCACAAGGTTTAGCATGTGCACAAAAAGAACTCTGGAAATCATTTCTTAATAGTCGAGATAACAAAAACTGACTCAAACCGAACATTTTGAAATCACACTTAGGTAACTTTGTAAAAATTTTGATCCAAATTCCAAAATGACAAAAATTAAACTACGCATGAATATGCTCACCACCCCCAACCAAAAATCAGACAGTGTCCTCAATGTCTAAAAATATGTACAAATGTGAAGAAGACATGGAAAGAGAACACCTGGTTGATGACGATAGGAACAGAGATGAGCTACCTGATCTGATTCTTTAAAACACACAGACAAATATAAAAGCACATAAAAATAAACCGAAAAGAAATAAACAAAACAAAAATATGATACAAAAAGAGTTGGAAGCAAACTACTTATAAACTGGGGCCTCAAGAATGATTTCTTCAGCCTGGCTTACTCATTCAATGTAGTACTTCAGTCTCTGACCATTGACTCTGAAAATTCTCCCATCGCTTGGGTCCTCGACTTCAACAGCACTATTGGGAAAGACTTGTTTCACCATAAATGGACCAGTCCACCGCGACCTTAACTTACCTGGATGGAGATGCAGACGGGAGTCATAAAGGTGCACCCTCTGATTTGGCTCGAAGTTCTTCCTCAAAATTTGCTTGTCATGGGCCACCTTCATTCTAGCCTTGTAGATCTTGGAGTTATCATATGCATCATTTCTTAACTCCTCAATTTCCGACAGCTGGAGCTTGCGATGTATACCTGCACCACTGAGATCAAAGTTAAGGGCTTTGACAGCCCAATAAGCCTTATGTTCAAGCTCTACAGGTAAATGATAGGCTTTTCCAAAGACAAGCCTGTAAGGAGACATCCCAAGGGTGGTTTTGTAAGCAGTGCGATATGCCCAAAGTGCGTCGGAAAGGCGCATGGACCAATCTTTGCGGTCGGGGTTTACCGTCTTTTCCAAGATTTGCTTGATCTCTCGATTTGCCAGCTCAGCTTGACCGTTTGTTTGGGGGTGATAAGCGGTTGAAACTTTGTGGATCACACCGTATTTGCGTATCAGGGCCTCGAAAGAACGATTGCAGAAATGTGTGCCTTGATCACTGATGATAGCGCGGGGTGTACAAAACCTAGATAACACATTCTCTTTCAAGAACTTCACAACTGTCGCATTATCATTGGTTCGACACGGGACGGCTTCTACCCATTTTGAAACGTAATCCACAGCGAGGAGAATGTATAGGTAACCAAAAGAAGATGGAAAGGATCCCATAAAATCTATCCCCCAACAATCAAATATCTCTATCACAATAATTGGGTTCAAGGGCATCATATGGCGACGGGACAAAGCACCTAACTTTTGGCACCTTAGACAAGAATGACAAAACTCATTAGTATTTTTAAACAAAGTAGGCCAATAAAGACCACACTGCAAGATTTTTGCAGTAGTCTTCTTCACGGAGAAGTGACCACCACATGCATCATTATGGCAAAAGTTCAGAACACTGTGAGTTTCATCGTCAGAAATGCATCGCCTCATGATCTGGTCGGGGCAGTATTTGTAAAGGTACGGGTCATCCCAGTAGAAATTACGCACCTCGACCAAAAATTTACGCTTATCTTGAGCACTCCAATCAGCAGGGAGTTCGTCGGTCACCAAGTAATTGACGATGTGAGCGTACCAAGGTAGCTTGGTGACAGCGAACAAATGTTCATCGGGGAAATAATCTCGGATGGCAGGACCGTCGGCGGGGTCACTAAATTCGAGTCGAGAAAGGTGGTCCGCCACAACGTTTTCGACTCCTTTCTTGTCCTTAATTTTGATGTCAAATTCCTGCAGCAAGAGGATCCACCTAATCAATCGCGCCTTGGCATCCTTTTTGGAAAGGAGATACTTAAGAGCTGCATGATCTGTGAAGACGGTGATGGGTGAACCAATCAGATATGCACGGAACTTGTCAAGTGCAAACACAACAGCGAGCAACTCTTTCTCAGTGGTTGAGTAGTTCAATTGAGCATTATTCAGAGTGCGGCTTGCGTAATACACTACAAAGGACTTCCCCTCTCTTCTTTAACCAAGGACTGCCCCAACAGCATGGTTACTTGCGTCACACATAATCTCGAATGGTAAGCTCCAATCCGGTGACTGAATAATGGGGGCAGTAGTCAACTTTACCATAAGCGTTCGGAAGGCATCCTCACACTCTTGCGTCCACTCAAAAATGGCATCTTTGGCTAGGAGATTACATAATGGACGAGAAATCGCAGAAAAATTCTGTATGAACCTCCTATAGAAACCAGCATGCCCGAGAAATGACCGAACTTATTTGACTGACTTAGGAGTGGGCAATTTAGATATAAGTTCAATTTTGGACTGATCGACCTCAATCCCTTTCTCAGAAACAACATGCCCCAAGACTATGCCTGATGGTATCATGAAATGACACTTCTCCCAGTTAAGCACGAGTCCTTTTTCTTCACATCTTGTCAGAACAGCTTCTAAGTTGAGAAGGCACAAGTCAAAGGAATTGCCGAAGATGGTCAAGTCATCCATGAACACTTCCATACATTTTTCGATCATGTCGCTGAAAATGCTCGTCATGCACCTCTGAAAGGTGGCTGGTGCGTTACACAGTCCGAATGGCATACGCCGGAAGGCATAAGTACCAAAAGGACAGGTAAAAGTAGTCTTGTCTTTGTCCTCCAATGCAATCTCGATCTGATAATATCCGGAGTAGCCATCAAGAAAGCAGTAGAAAGGATGACCAGCTACACATTCTAGGATTTGGTCTATGAATGGAAGCGGAAAATGATCCTTGCGGGTGGAAGCGTTCAGCTTTTCGGTAGTCAATGCATATGCGCCAACCCGTAACTGTCCTTGTGGGGACAAGAGCCCCTTTCTCGTTCTCTACCACTGTCACCCCCGATTTCTTGGGCACTACCTGAGTTGGACTAACCCACTTGCTATCGGCAACCGGATAGATGATACCTGCATCCAGAAGCTTCAAGACCTCATTCTTCACAACTTCTTTAATCGTTGGGTTTAGTCTCCTTTGGGTATCTCTTCGTGGAATAGCCTCGTCTTCCAAATTGATGTGATGGGAACAAATTAAGGGGCTAATACCCTTAATGTCAGCAATCGTCCAACCTAACGCAGCTTTGTGCTTTCGCAGCATGTCGACTAACCGCTGTTCTTGTGATGCGTCAAGTTTAGATGAAATGATAACAGGAAAGGTATCACCAGCTCCCAGGAAGACATGTTTCAGACCCTCAGGCAATTGAGCCAGCTTAAGTGTTGGGATTTCTTCAGTGGATGGTTTTGGCTTTTCTTTTTCTCAAGGAAGCTCTTCAAAACGCGATTGCCAAAACTTGGTTCTTCTGCTTTGTGCGTCTTTGGCCAACTCACAAGGACCGGAACTTTCAGAGTCAGAATTATGGAGGAGTTCATCAAGATTATCGGAATCACTGTACAGTTGAACCTCCTCCGAGACGAGTGTGTCGATCAAAAATGTTTGGTGACACTCGTCATCATCATGTGGCTGCTTCGCAATGTGGAAAACATTTACTTCCAAGGTCATGTTCCCGAAAGATATCTTCATGAGACCATTCCTACAGTTAATCAAAGCATTGGCAGTAGCAAGGAATAGTCTACCGAGGATGATAGGAATCTTGGATTCCATGCTTACCACAGATTGAGTATCTAAGATAAGGAAATCAACGGGGTAATAAAACTTCTCAACTTGAACCAGAACATCCTCAACTATACCCCGAGGCTTCTTGATCGAACGATCGGCCAGTTGTAAAACCACAGATGTGGGCTTAATCTCTCCAAGACCAAGTTGCGAGTAGATGGAGTAAGGCATGAGATTGACGCTCGCTCCAAGGTCGAGCAAAGCTTGGCCGAATTCCTGAGTCCCAATTTGGCACGAGATGGTGGGACAACCAGGATCTTTGTACTTAGGCGGCGCCTTCTGCTCGATCACCGCACTCACTTGTTCCGTCAAGAAGGCAGTCTTCTTAACGTGGTGCTTCCTTTTGGCGGTGTATAAATCCTTAATGACTTTGGCATAAGCTGGCACTTGCTTGATCACATGAAGCAAAGGAAGATTAATCTTTACTTGAGTCAAATGCTCTAGGATCTCACTTTGACTATCCAAAACTTTCTCAGCAGATCGTAGAGCTTGGGGGAAAGGCACCTTTACTGGAAGTTCAATTGACTCAGCTATCTTGGGGACGACTTCTTGACTACTTGAAGTGACAGTAGTTCTTGATGGTTCATTCGAAATCTTGCCACTACGAGTGGTGATGACATTGACCTCCTTGATGTTTTGACCCGCAGAGTTGGAGGTTTGTGCCATGTGTTGCCCCATGAGGTTGGATTGAGCTTGCGAAGGAAACTTGCCTCGTTCTTGAACAGTTAGGGCACCAGTCAGCTTTGTGATTTGGCTCTTCATCTCTTTACTTTCTTCCACCATTTGCGTGAAAAATGATTCGAACTTTTGGTTCATCCTAGTCTGTGCCTCCATGAAAGATTGCAAGGTATTCTCGAGAGAACTCCTCGGCGGTTGTGCATGATACTGAGGTACAGAATTTGCCTTTGGTGGTTGTGTTTGATTGGAATCTCTCCAACTGAAGTTTGGATGGTTCCTCCAGCCAGGATTATACGTGTTAGAGAAAGGCTTGTTGTATGCCCCTAAGGCATTACATTGCTCTTCGTAACTCCCTCTCATTTCACTATAAACAAGGCAATCCTTAGCTAAATGTTCCAACCCTCCACAAACGAAGCATGGCTCTTGCGACTCTGCCCTTGCGACCATGTGGATTCCTCTACCTTCCTTGGTTTTGAGGGTCTCAATCTGTCGTGTCAAAGACTCGATTTGGGCCTTGAGGTTATCCTCTTCCCTTAGTTGGTAGACTCCAGCAGGTCGAGAACGACTAGTGCTGTCAGTAGCACTTGGTCCAGTCCATGTGTGGGCTTTCTCGGTTAGCTCGTTGAGATACTCGAAAGCCTCTTCGGGATCCTTCTGGAGAAACTCACCATTGCACATCATCTCCACAAATTGACGCTCTCGGATTGTGAGTCCTTCGTAGAAATAACTGACGAGGCGCCAACTCTCGTAACCATGGTGGGGACATTGATTCAACAAATCTTTAAACCGCTCCCAGACTTGATAGAGAGTTTCATTATCCTTCTGAGTAAAGGTCAAGATCTGTCGTTTAAGACCATTAGTCTTATGGTATGGGAAATACTTGTTGAAGAATACAGTTGTCATTTCTTCCCATGTTCCAATAGACCTAGGTCGCAAAGAATACAACCAGCTTTTGGCTTTGTCTTTCAGAGAAAATGGAAAAAATTTTAATCGCACAGAATCTGCAGCCTCAGCTCGGTTGTGAAAAGTGGCCACCACCTCGTCAAACTCCCGAATATGCACGTATGGATTTTCGCTTTCTAACCCGTGAAAGGCCGGCAAAAGTTGAATCATACCCGGCTTGAAATCCAAATTCGGCAAATTAGGTGGAATATTATGCATGATAGTGTGGCCGTACGTGTAAGATGAAGGTAGTCGTTCAACGTCTTTTGCTGGACCTCCTCGTTTTGAGCCATCGCAAATGGATTTGGAATTGCTAATGCGTTTGGAGATGGAGGAAGGCTAGACGTAGAAGAAGAAACTTCGCTAGGGTTTTCAGGTCTTCTTGCGAATCTCCCTAGTTCGTTTCTATAACGATTCATTCACCTTGAGCGTTTAAAAATTTTTTTTTTTTAAACAAAGACAACTTTTATAAAAACAACAATAGTGTAAAACCGCGAATCGCAATCCCTAAGAATGCTCCCAGGAAAGATTAGTGGGGCGAGGCCTCCTTAAAAACCAACCTCCTAGACAGAACTTCCTTAGTTCGTACTTTCCAACGTTTCCACACAATTGCTTACAAAATTTATTAAATTTTATGGCGTATTTTATGGAATGTTAGATGTTAGATATTAGTATCCTAAGTTAATACTAAACTAAAACCTAAGGTTACACAAATTATGCACCTTATTTTATTAACACTAAATTAATAACCAAAACAGTTAAAACCTAAACATAGTACACGGACTTAAAACAAGCTATGAAATGGAAATTAAATGAAAATTAACAAAAACAAAAACAGAAGGGAGAAAAAAATAAATAAATAAATAAATAAATAATAATAATAATAATTAAAATAAATTAAAAGACCAGCAAATTGATAAAAAGGATGCTACGAAACTAATTAGCAAAAATAATCATAATAATAATAATAATCGGAAACAAATAAACTGTAAAAATTTTTTTTTTTTTTTTACGGTTTTTTTTTTAATTGGAAGAGAAAAAATGTATATATATGTATTTATGAAGTCAGTAAATTAAGAGAACTGACAAATGAAAAAAAATAAAAATAAAAATAAAAATTAAAGCAACAATACTACAAACTAACTAACGTGCAAAATAAATAAAATAGAAATAATTATATATATATATATATATATATATATATATACACACAAGAAAAACGTAACCAAACCAAATCTATATAAACTTAAACAAAAAAATTTTTTTTTTCGGCTTAAAGAAAATATATATATATTTTTTTTAAAATGTAAAAAAAAAAAAAATAATAATAATAAATAAAGAAAATAAAATTACTTACTTCTTGGCAAAATATCTATGATCAATCTTGCTTCTTGACACCTCCCCGGCAATGGCGCCAAAATTTGGTTACGCCCAAACGTGTACAAAAACAAGCGGTCGATTGTAGCACAATTAGGACGGTCGATCCCACGAGGAGGTGATAAAAACAAACAAGAAAAGATTAGCGGAACAAAAGCGTTAGAGGAATAAGTAATCAAAGAAAGAAGGAAAGGAAATATTTTTATGATTTTTAAACAAATTTAATGACAACGTAATTTAAAAATGAAGAAAACTCAATAATCAAAAAGTGGTAAAGCATCGAGAATCCCCTATATGTTTCATGTACCCAATTGGATTTTGATTCATAAAATAACTCAATTGAAAGTTTCACATCCCAAACAATCAATCGGAAAATAAAGATTTGAAAAACTTGTGGATTAAAATTTATTTGAGTGAATAAAATTCTTATGTGAAGAACTAATAAAAATGATCTTATAAGAAATCCAAAAGCGACAATATACCATAAGCAATATTGCAGTAAAAGACTACTTATAAAATAATACTATCAATATATCTTAGTTGCAACAATCACATAAAAAGAGCTTGACTAAATTTATATAAAAATTGACAATAAAATATTGATATGAGAGAAAAACAAGATGAAAGAAAAATTATTTACTCAAATGTATAAACTTTGCAAACCATTGGAGAATCAAAACCCAAACAAATTCATTACACATCTAGGATCATCTCTAGCCTCACCAAAGTACTCTAGCCTAGTATGCAATTCATCTCACAAAGTTCTAACAAGAAAATATGAGATGAAAAATAGAACAATACTAAAAACTCAGCTAAAAATCAATGGAAAAACTATATTTTCGTCCTCTTGAGAAGCCCTCATTATATAGGCTCGAGTCCAACAAGCTAGGGAGGATTTTTGGCCAACAAATCCGCTAACCAGATTGGTAGATCAGCCGGTTACTCGTGGAACACCAGCTGGATGCAAGGATCTGGCCCTGATTTGGTGCCACGGGCTTGGCTGAGAATCTGGCCCGAATTTGCGTGCAAGTGGACGAGCAGATGTGGTTGGCTGGGAATTCGGCCCTGCTTTTTGCGGGTTGGATTGGAGGAGCAGCTGGACGCGCGCGCGGGCTTGGGCGAGATTCTCGCGGGCCTGGATTCTCGGCTGAGCTGGCTGGGCGTTGGAGGAAGCATGCGCGGGCTTGGCTGGAAATTTGGCCCTGGTTCTCGGGCTGGAATCGCGGTGCTGGCTTGGTGGAAGCAGGTGGCTGCGGGCCTGATTTCTCGGGCTGGAATCGGGCCTGAGCTGGTAGCTTGTGGGTAGTGGCTGGGGCTGTGCCTGCGGAAGAAAGGAGGGAAAAAAGGAAAAGAAAGGAAAAAGAAAGAATCAAAACAAATAATAAATATTTCTAAGTAAAATATTATGAAAATCCTTATTTAAAATGTGATTTATTTAATAAATTATATAAATAAAAATATATTTTTGTGCATTTATCAAGTTGATTAATTTTTTAAAAATTTGAGTTAGAGATCATGGCGCACCAAACGCACCCAATAATTTTGTCTCGTTCTGCTGGTTAGCTTGGCAACCATGGGGTGCATATGAGAGGAACAGGGTGGTTCATGGGACTAGTGGGAGAGATCCTAATAGTATATTGGACTTTGGCCTAAATATTTTGATCAGCTTTGCTGATTGCTTTCGACGTCAGGCCAAGTAGGAATCGGAGTTGTGGTTCGTGATGATCGGGGTGCAGTTTGTCGTGCTTTGGCTAAAGTTATTTCAGGTAGTTTCCCACCCTTTATGGCGGAATGCATTGCCCTTCGTGAAAGCTTGCGTCTCGCTAAGAATCTGGGTCAGATGCATCCAATGTTTATTTTGAGATGGCTTGCATGGTGGACAAGCTCAAGCCTATTAATGGGCAAGCAATCCTGTTATAAGTAGCACTAGGAATAATAAACCTGATAATTCTTAAAACTAGACAGGATCAAGTTTAATATAAGTTTAAAAAGAAAAAACTAATTGAGTGTAAGTTGCTTTATTCCATAATTTTATTTAAAATTTCTATTATAAGGGTTCAATAGTAAAACGTTTGATAAA
Organism: Ficus hispida; assembly: GCA_025413025.1. Classification (NCBI taxonomy): domain Eukaryota; kingdom Viridiplantae; phylum Streptophyta; class Magnoliopsida; order Rosales; family Moraceae; genus Ficus; species Ficus hispida. The sequence continues at coordinate 96,584 of CM046363.1, read as the reverse complement.
CTCAAGTGACAATAATATTACGTTTTAAATTTTAAAAGGTTAAAATAAGAAAACATATATTTTCAAAAACTAAATTTGTAGTTAACAAGATTTTAAAAGAATACGTGAAAGAAAAAACAAAGGCGATTGCATAAAGATGAAAATAAATCCTTAGAATTAGCAGGCAAGCAGCTAGACCAATCCATAACTCTTTACATTGTTTAATTTACAAATTGAAAGAAATAAATTTTTTCTAGTTATGTTATTAACGTTACGTATTTTTCTCAAGCTATATTTGCGATTTCATTAGCATATTTACAGCAATATCCAAAATATTAGAGAAGAAACAAAGAACTAAAATAATTTACAGTTATTTAAAAGAAAACCTACATGAAAACGACCTCAAGAAATCCCAATTTTGCAATTTCATTACTGAATCAAATCGAAGTTTGTTAGGTAAGATTGACGGGGTTAAGAAGGATAAGCTTGCAAATGTATTTAGTGAAAACGGACAGTGATTTCCGTATCAGTAGCATTAGGAATAACAAAACCTGATCCTACTTGGAAACTAGACAAGATCAAGTGTAAAGCTTTACACTTATTGTTCAAAACTGGAAAAGAAAAAGGGTCATTATCACATTAGCACGACTTTAAGAATCCAAGTCAGTTCTTAATGCATAATTAAGAAAATTATAACATATAGACTTCTAATTGATAATATCAAATATATATACATTAAATTTAAATGTCAAACTTTCTTATAATCTAGATAATTACGATTGACTAATTAAGGACTTTATAAATCAAATAAATTCAAAATCTAAACTAGAAAACATATAACTAAATGATTAAAATAATAAAATATAATTATTTACATTCTCCTGTGCTTAATTGGCACATGCTTTTCATGCATCCGTAATAAGCCTTCACGTTAAGTACAAAGGAATATATAAATTATATAAGCAACTCCGTAACCTGTGGCACACAAATTTCTACCTTAAAATTTATAATTAGGGAGAAAAGTGACAGAGAAACTCTTTAAAGATTTTTTTAAAAAAAATGAACAAAGAGATATATGAAAGCACCTCGATGAATTTCAATTTCGTAATTTATTCACTGAATAGAATCGATGTTTGATATAGATAGATAAATTAAGAGGAAACAGAAAGCGACTTTGACATTCAAGAATATTGATATTGATGTATATTCAAATTAAGTGATACAAAACCAAATTAAGTAAAGCATAAAAACACAACTCCTATCTTCTTGAATCTCAAAGTCGCTTCCTCTTTCCCATAAGACAACAAAACATCAAATTACCTTAAAAGAAAGCCACATGAGAAGCTTTATTTTGTTTATTTATTTTTGAGGTGGCATGCATAATGACCAAGCCCAAGCCTCTTTATAGGCAAGCAATCCTAATAGCAGTAGTACTAGGAATAAGAAACCTGATCCTACTTAGAAACTTAGACGGGTTCAAAGTTTAAAGCTACAGAAAATATTTTAACACACTAAAACTGTTTAGGAAAACGAAATTAAAAAAATAAAAAAAAATCCTAAATAAGTTAAATAGAAATTTAAAGCTATATCTTTTAAAACAAAGTCCCCCTTTCTTTTTTTTTTAATTCATTTTTTTAGACGTTGGCTTTTGTAACTACAAATAATAATAATAATAATAATAATATCACCTCAAGTTTATCCTAATGTAAAATTCAAATCTTAAACTATAATTTAAAAAAAAATCTAAAACTATAAGAAAATCTAAATTGAAGAAAAAGAAAAAAAAAAAACCTCTTGAAGTAAGTTAAATAGAAATTTAAAACCGTTATATTTTCTTTAGGGGAAAAATAACTACTTATCTTTTAAACTAATAAGGCCCCCTTTATCTATTTTCTTTGCTAAAGATAAACATGTTGTCATTAGTTTTTATAATCTAATTTAAAAAAAAAACGATGGAGCTGCTTGTAGGAGTAAAGCTCTGTCATGAAATATTAATTTCACACTAATATTTAAATAGAAAAGAAAGCAAAGTCGCAAGTATGAATAATGTTTCTTTAAAAAAAAAAAGAAAAAAAGTGTGATTAATATTATATCACAGATGTCGTTTGAGTCAAATTTATATCGTTTAGATCGTATTCATAAGCCAAAGAGTAACGGGAATAAATAATAAAGAAAGAATACGGGAATATAAAATCAATTACCTTGTGTTTTGCAATTCGTTCATCTCACCCCCCATATATCAATGTGTAAACAAGAAGAATCGATTGAGAGGAAACGGAAAATCAACCACAACAGCAAAGAATTTAGGTGTTGATTTTCGAATATAATAACAATATTCGAATTTTTGATCAATAATCTTTTTACCGTGGCATCAAACCCCCATCCTTTGCTGTCATGGTTGATGTCTCTTTCCCCTCAATACAAATACGCAACGAAACATCAAACCTATAAACCCTAATACGAGAAGGTAAAACAAACAAAATAAATAAACAAAGAAAAAAAATTGACACGGCGTGGTGGCCAAACTCAGGCCTATTTATAGGCAAGCAATCCTATTATTATATTATTTTTACTTTTACTTTGTTTTAGAAAAGGATTCACTATTATTAGTTGCATTAGGATTACTAAACCTATACCTTTTTAGAAACCAGCAAGAATCAAGATAAGCATCCTAAGATTTAAAATAAACCGTAAAACTACGAGTAAATCTAAATTGAAAAAAAAACAAAAAAACTCTCAAGTAAGCTAAATAGAAATTTAAAACTATATATTTTCTTTAGGGAGAAAAGAAAAGATATAGTTGCAAAGAGGCTAACATTTTTACTAAAGAAAAGATATAATTGGGTAAGTTACTTATTCTAGAAGTTAACGTGGCAAAATATATTTGACTTGGTCCACATAATCTATAAATTGGTAGTTTCTATTTTGATAAAAATCAAGCATGATTGCATGCATTGAATTGAATATTATTTTGGGACTTCATTTAATTAAAAAGCGATTTCTGATTTGAGTAGGTTTTTTTTTCCTATTTAAATTAGAAATTCAAACTTTTCCAAGAAGAGAAGAATCTTACATTTAAAATTTGAAAGGTTGGAAGATTTTATTTATGGAGTTTCTTGAAAGTTTTTCATGATTTATCAGCAGCTATTTTGAAGGAAAATAAGAAAGAAAGAACTTTAATCTAGTTATGTGATTAATGTTACATATTTTTCTTATAGGTGGTTTTGTTTATATCTCCTGTTTAACTTTCCATATACCCTCTTAAATAGTAATTAAGAATTATTTAATTTATTTATTACACATTCATGTAAATTACAAAACTATACTTTTATTAATTTAAATGTTGTTCCATTATTTCAAATATATTACATCATATTCAATTTTTTATTTCATTTGATTGTCATCTTTCTCTATCTCTCTTTCTCTAAAGAACCAAACTTTCTTTTTTCTTTTAGCCAACTTTTTTTTTTCTTTCAAGCGAAATCTTTCCTTTTCTACTTATTTTTTCTCATTTACATTTTTGATTTCCCTCTTATTTTCTTTCACTTACATTTTTTGTCATACTTTTGTTTTCTTTCTTTCTTACCGAAAACAGGCCAAGTGCCCATGGTGTGAGGGATAAATTGGAGACTACTTCCCATGCCTTGATGGAGTGTCCGATATACGGCCAACAAGTGTGGCGCTTGTCACGACTCACGTCTTTGGCCGGCCATGAGGAATTATAACGCAGATATTACTTTTGCTGATTGCTTTCGTAAACTGGGATGTGATTTATAACTCATAATCGTCTCTATTTGATTCTTTAGTTGATAATGGTAATTTTAAATTGGAGTTGATTAATTTTTTAAAAATTTGAGTTAGAGATCATGGCGCACCAAACGTACCCAATAATTTTGTCTCGTTCTGCTGGTTAGCTTGGCAACCATGGGGTGCATATGAGAGGAACAGGGTGGTTCATGGGGCAAGCAATCCTGTTATAAGTAGCACTAGGAATAATAAACCTGATACTTCTTAAAACTAGACAGGATCAAGTTTAAAATATATATATATATATATATATATATATATATATATATATATTTATATTTAATGCACTCCAAAACTAAAACGGAAACGAAAAAAAAAAATTTTAAAAATCCTAAATAAGTTATATAGAAATTTAAAGCTATATCTTTTAAAACACAGGCCCCTTTCTTTTCTTTTCTTTTCTTTTTTAGACATTGGTTTTGGTAACTTAAAAAAAAAAAAAAAAAAAACAGTAATATCCGCCTCAAGTTTATCAGAAAATATGAAATTCAAATCTTTCATATTAGTTTCCTTTTCCTTTTCCGTTTGATTATTAAAAAAAAGAAAAACTAATTGAGTGTAAGTTGCTTTATTCCATAATTTTATTTAAAATTTCTATTATAAGGGTTCAATAGTAAAACGTTTGATAAACTCAAGTGACAATAATATTACGTTTTAAATTTTAAAAGGTTAAAATAAGAAAACATATATTTTCAAAAACTAAATTTGTAGTTAACAAGATTTTAAAAGAATACGTGAAAGAAAAAACAAAGGCGATTGCATAAAGATGAAAATAAATCCTTAGAATTAGCAGGCAAGCAGCTAGACCAATCCATAACTCTTTACATTGTTTAATTTACAAATTGAAAGAAATAAATTTTTTCTAGTTATGTTATTAACGTTACGTATTTTTCTCAGGCTATATTTGCGATTTCATTAGCATATTTACAGCAATATCCAAAATATTAGAGAAGAAACAAAGAACTAAAATAATTTACAGTTATTTAAAAGAAAACCTACATGAAAACGACCTCAAGAAATCCCAATTTTGCAATTTCATTACTGAATCAAATCGAAGTTTGTTAGGTAAGATTGACGGGGTTAAGAAGGATAAGCTTGCAAATGTATTTAGTGAAAACGGACAGTGATTTCCGTATCAGTAGCATTAGGAATAACAAAACCTGATCCTAACTTGGAAACTAGACAAGATCAAGTGTAAAGCTTTACACTTATTGTTCAAAACTGGAAAAGAAAAAGGGTCATTATCACATTAGCACGACTTTAAGAATCCAAGTCAGTTCCTAATGCATAATTAAGAAAATTATAACATATAGACTTCTAATTGATAATATCAAATATATATACATTAAATTTAAATGTCAAACTTTCTTATAATCTAGATAATTACGATTGACTAATTAAGGACTTTATAAATCAAATAAATTCAAAATCTAAACTAGAAAACATATAACTAAATGATTAAAATAATAAAATATAATTATTTACATTCTCATGTGCTTAATTGGCTCGTGCTTTTCATGCATCCGTAATAAGCCTTCACGTTAAGTACAAAGGAATATATAAATTATATAAGCAACTCCGTAACCTGTGGCACACAAATTTCTACCTTAAAATTTATAATTAGGGAGAAAAGTGACAGAGAAACTCTTTAAAGATTTTTTTTAAAAAAATGAACAAAGAGATATATAAAAGCACCTCGATGAATTTCAATTTCGTAATTTATTCACTGAATAGAATCGATGTTTGATATAGATATATATATTAAGAGGAAACAGAAAGCGACTTTGACATTCAAGAATATTGATATTGATGTATATTCAAATTAAGTGATACAAAACCAAATTAAGTAAAGCATAAAAACACAACTCCTATCTTCTTGAATCTCAAAGTCGCTTCCTCTTTCCCATAAGACAACAAAACATCAAATTACCTTAAAAGAAAGCCACATGAGAAGCTTTATTTTGTTTATTTATTTTTGAGGTGGCATGCATAATGACCAAGCCCAAGCCTCTTTATAGGCAAGCAATCCTAATAGCAGTAGTACTAGGAATAAGAAACCTGATCCTACTTAGAAACATAGACGGGTTCAAAGTTTAAAGCTACAGAAAATATTTTAACACACTAAAACTGTTTACGAAAACGAAATTAAAAAAATAAAAAAAATCCTAAATAAGTTAAATAGAAATTTAAAGCTATATCTTTTAAAACAAAGTCCCCCTTTCTTTTTTTTTTTTTAATTCATTTTTTTAGACGTTGGCTTTTGTAACTACAAATAATAATAATAATAATAATAATAATAATAATAATAATATCACCTCAAGTTTATCCTAATGTAAAATTCAAATCTAAAACTATAATTTAAAAAAAATCTAAAACTATAAGAAAATCTAAATTGAAGAAAAAGAAAAAAAAAAAAAAACCTCTTGAAGTAAGTTAAATAGAAATTTAAAACCGTTATATTTTCTTTAGGGGTAAAAATAACTACTTATCTTTTAAACTAATAAGGCCCCCTTTATCTATTTTCTTTGCTAAAGATAAACATGTTGTCATTAGTTTTTATAATCTAATTTAAAAAAAAAAAAAAACGATGGAGCTGCTTGTAGGAGTAAAGCTCTGTCATGAAATATTAATTTCACACTAATATTTAAACAGAAAAGAAAGCAAAGTCGCAAGTATGACTAATGTTTCTTTAAAAAAAAAAAAGAAAAAAAGTGCGATTAATATTATATCACAGATGTCGTTTGAGTCAAATTTATATCGTTTAGATCGTATTCATAAGCCAAAGAGTAACGGGAATAAATAATAAAGAAAGAGTACGGGAATATAAAATCAATTACCTTGTGTTTTGCAATTCGTTCATCTCACCCCCCATATATCAATGTGTAAACAAGAAGAATCGATTGAGAGGAAACGGAAAATCAACCACAACAGCAAAGAATTTAGGTGTTGATTTTCGAATATAGTAACAATATTCGAATTTTTGATCAATAATCTTTTTACCGTGGCATCAAAACCCCCATCCTTTGCTGTCATGGTTGATGTCTCTTTCCCCTCAATACAAATACGCAACGAAACATCAAACCTATAAACCCAAATACGAGAAGGTAAAACAAACAAAATAAATAAACAAAGAAAAAAAATTGACACGGCGTGGTGGCCAAGCCCAGGCCTATTTATAGGCAAGCAATCCTATTATTATATTATTTTTACTTTTACTTTGTTTTAGAAAAGGATTCACTATTATTAGTTGCATTAGGATTACTAAACCTATACCTTTTTAGAAGGTAGCAAGAATCAAGATAAGCATCCTAAGATTTAAAATAAATAACAAAGAAAACATTCTGGTAGCCAAGCTCAAGCGTATTATAGGCATCCAATCCTATTATTAGTTGTATGAGGATACTAAACCTGATCCTTTTTGGAAACCAATCAAGTTGGGTATGATATTATTCAAAACAAAAAAAAATCTAAAACTATAAGAAAATCTAAATTGGAGAAAAAGAAAAAAAAAATAAAACCTCTTGAAGTAAGTTAAATAGAAATTTAAAACCGTTATCTTTTCTTTAGGGGGAAAAAAACACTACACATCTTTTAAACTAATAAGGCCCCTTTATCTATTTTCTTTGCTAAAGATAAACTTGTTGTCATTAGTTTTTAAAATTTAATTAAAAAAAAAAAAAAAACGATGGCGCTGGCTGTAGGAGTAAAGCTCTGTCATGAAATATTAATTTCACACTAATATTTAAACAGAAAAGAAAGCAAAGTCGCAAGTATGAATAATGTTTCTTTAAAAAATAAAAGTGTAATTAATATTATATCACAGATGTCGTTTGAGTCAAATTTTAGATCGTATTCATAAGCCAAAGAGTAAGGGGAATGGGAATATAAAATCAATTACCTTGTGTTTTGCAATTCGTTAATCTGACCCCCCATATATCAATTTGTGAGCAAGAAGAATCGATTAAGAGGAAACGGACAATCAACAACGACAGCAAAGAATCTGGGTGTTGATGTATTATAGTAAATATTCAAATTTTTGATCAATAATCTTTTTACCGCGGCATCAAACCCCCATTCTTTGCTGTCATGGTTGATGTCTCTTTCCCCCTAATACCAATACGCAACGAAACATCAAACCTATAAACCCAAATACGAGAAGGTAAAACAAACAAAATAAATAAACAAAGAAAAAAAATTGACACGGCGTGGTGGCCAAGCTCAGGCCTATTTATAGGCAAGCAATCCTATTATTATATTATTTTTACTTTTATTTTGTTTCAGAAAAGGATTCACTATTATTAGTTGCATTAGGATTACTAAACCTATACCTTTTCAGAAACCAGCAAGAATCAAGATAAGTATCCTAAGATTTAAAATAAACCGTAAAACTACGAGTAAATCTAAATTGAAAAAAAAAAAAAAAAACTCTCAAGTAAGCTAAATAGAAATTTAAAACTATATATTTTCTTTAGGGAGAAAAGAAAAGATATAGTTGCAAAGAGGCTAACATTTTTACTAAAGAAAAAATATAATTGGGTAAGTTACTTATTCTAGAAGCTAACGTGGCAAAATATATTGACTTGGTCGATATAATCTATAAATTGGTAGTTTCTATTTTGATAAAAATCAAGTATGATTGCATGTATTGAATTGAAGATTATTTTGGGATTTCATTTCATTAAAAAGCGATTTGTAATTTGAGTGGTTTTTTTTTTCGTATTTAAATTAGAAATTCAAACTTTTCCAAGAAGAGAAGAATCTTACATTTAAAATTTGAAAGGTTGGAAGATTTTATTTATGGAGTTTCTTGAAAGTTTTTCATGATTTATCAGCAGCTATTATGAAGGAAAATAAGAAAGAAAGAACTTTAATCTAGTTATGTGATTAATGTTATATATTTTTCTTATAGGTGGTTTTGTTTATATCTCCTGTTTAACTTTCCATATACCCTCTTAAATAGTAATTAAGAATTATTTAATTTATTTATTACACATTCATGTAAATTACAAAACTATACTTTTATTAATTTAAATGTTGTTCCATTATTTCAAATATATTACATCATATTCAATTTTTTATTTCATTTGATAGTCATCTTTCTCTATCTCTCTTTCTCTAAAGAACCAAACTTTCTTTTTTCTTTTAGCCAACTTTTTTTTTTCTTTCAAGCGAAATCTTTCCTTTCCTACTTATTTTTTCTCATTTACATTTTTGATTTCCCTCTTATTTTCTTTCACTTACATTTTTTTTCATACTTTTGTTTTCTTTCTTTCTTACCGAAAACAGGCCAAGTGCCCATGGTGTGAGGGATAAATTGGAGACTACTTCCCATGCCTTGATGGAGTGTCCGATATACGGCCAACAAGTGTGGCGCTTGTCACGACTCACGTCTTTTGCCGGCCATGAGGAATTATAACGTAGATATTACTTTTGCTGATTGCTTTTGTAAACTGGGATGTGATTTATAACTCATGATCGTCTCTATTTGATTCTTTAGTTGATAATGGTAATTTTAAATTGGAGTTGATTAATTTTTTAAAAATTTGAGTTAGAGATCATGGCGCACCAAACGTACCCAATAATTTTGTCTCGTTCTGCTGGTTAGCTTAGCAACCATGGGGTGCATATGAGAGGAACAGGGTGGTTCATGGGGCAAGCAATCCTGTTATAAGTAGCACTAGGAATAATAAACCTGATACTTCTTAAAACTAGACAGGATCAAGTTTAAAATATATATATATATATATATATTTATATTTATATTTAATGCACTCTAAAACTAAAACGGAAACGAAAAAAAAAAAATTTTAACAATCCTAAATAAGTTATATAGAAATTTAAAGCTATATCTTTTAAAACACAGGCCCCTTTCTTTTCTTTTCTTTTCTTTTTTAGACATTGGTTTTGGTAACTTAAAAAAAAAAAAAAAAAAAACAGTAATATCCGCCTCAAGTTTATCAGAAAATATGAAATTCAAATCTTTCATATTAGTTTCCTTTTCCTTTTCCGTTTGATTATTAAAAAAAAGAAAAACTAATTGAGTGTAAGTTGCTTTATTCCATAATTTTATTTAAAATTTCTATTATAAGGGTTCAATAGTAAAACGTTTGATAAACTCAAGTGACAATAATATTACGTTTTAAATTTTAAAAGGTTAAAATAAGAAAACATATATTTTCAAAAACTAAATTTGTAGTTAACAAGATTTTAAAAGAATACGTGAAAGAAAAAACAAAGGCGATTGCATAAAGATGAAAATAAATCCTTAGAATTAGCAGGCAAGCAGCTAAACCAATTCATAACTCTTTACATTGTTTAATTTACAAATTGAAAGAAATAAATTTTTTCTAGTTATGTTATTAACGTTACGTATTTTTCTCAAGCTATATTTGCGATTTCATTAGCATATTTACAGCAATATCCAAAATATTAGAGAAGAAACAAAGAACTAAAATAATTTACAGTTATTTAAAAGAAAACCTACATGAAAACGACCTCAAGAAATCCCAATTTTGCAATTTCATTACTGAATCAAATCGAAGTTTGTTAGGTAAGATTGACGGGGTTAAGAAGGATAAGCTTGCAAACGTATTTAGTGAAAACGGACAGTGATTTCCGTATCAATAGCATTAGGAATAACAAAACCTGATCCTAACTTGGAAACTAGACAAGATCAAGTGTAAAGCTTTACACTTATTGTTCAAAACTGGAAAAGAAAAAGGGTCATTATCACATTAGCACGACTTTAAGAATCCAAGTCAGTTCTTAATGCATAATTAAGAAAATTATAACATATAGACTTCTAATTGATAATATCAAATATATATACATTAAATTTAAATGTCAAACTTTCTTATAATCTAGATAATTACGATTGACTAATTAAGGACTTTATAAATCAAATAAATTCAAAATCTAAACTAGAAAACTTATAACTAAATGATTAAAATAATAAAATATAATTATTTACATTCTCCTGTGCTTAATTGGCACATGCTTTTCATGCATCCGTAATAAGCCTTCACGTTAAGTACAAAGGAATATATAAATTATATAAGCAACTCCGTAACCTGTGGCACACAAATTTCTACCTTAAAATTTATAATTAGGGAGATTTTTTTAAAAAAAATGAACAAAGAGATATATGAAAGCACCTCGATGAATTTCAATTTCGTAATTTATTCACTGAATAGAATCGATGTTTGATATAGATAGATATATTAAGAGGAAACAGAAAGCGACTTTGACATTCAAGAATATTGATATTGATGTATATTCAAATTAAGTGATACAGAACCAAATTAAGTAAAGCATAAAAACACAACTCCTATCTCCTTGTATCTCAAAGTCGCTTCCTCTTTCCCATAATACAACAAAACATCAAATTACCTTAAAAGAAAGCCATATGAGAAGCTTTATTTCGTTTATTTATTTTTGAGGTGGCATGCATAATGACCAAGCCCAAGCCTCTTTATAGGCAAGCAATCCTAATAGCAGTAGTACTAGGAATAAGAAACCTGATCCTACTTAGAAACTTAGACGGGTTCAAAGTTTAAAGCTACAGAAAATATTTTAACACACTAAAACTGTTTAGGAAAACGAAATTAAAAAAATAAAAAAAAATCCTAAATAAGTTAAATAGAAATTTAAAGCTATATCTTTTAAAACAAAGTCCCCCTTTCTTTTTTTTTTTTTAATTCATTTTTTTAGACGTTGGCTTTTGTAACTACAAATAATAATAATAATAATAATAATAATAATATCACCTCAAGTTTAACCTAATGTAAAATTCAAATCTAAAACTATAATTTAAAAAAAATCTAAAACTATAAGAAAATCTAAATTGAAGAAAAAGAAAAAGAAAAAAAAAACCTCTTGAAGTAAGTTAAATAGAAATTTAAAACCGTTATCTTTTCTTTAGGGGAAAAAATAACTACTTATCTTTTAAACTAATAAGGCCCCCTTTATCTATTTTCTTTGCTAAAGATAAACATGTTGTCATTAGTTTTTATAATCTAATTTAAAAAAAAAAAAACGATGGAGCTGCTTGTAGGAGTAAAGCTCTGTCATGAAATATTAATTTCACACTAATATTTAAACAGAAAAGAAAGCAAAGTCGCAAGTATGAATAATGTTTCTTTAAAAAAAAAAAGAAAAAAAGTGTGATTAATATTATATCACAGATGTCGTTTGAGTCAAATTTATATCGTTTAGATCGTATTCATAAGCCAAAGAGTAACGGGAATAAATAATAAAGAAAGAGTACGGGAATATAAAATCAATTACCTTGTGTTTTGCAATTCGTTCATCTCACCCCCCATATATCAATGTGTAAACAAGAAGAATCGATTGAGAGGAAACGGAAAATCAACCACAACAGCAAAGAATTTAGGTGTTGATTTTCGAATATAGTAACAATATTCGAATTTTTGATCAATAATCTTTTTACCGTGGCATCAAACCCCCATCCTTTGCTGTCATGGTTGATGTCTCTTTCCCCTCAATACAAATACGCAACGAAACATCAAACCTATAAACCCAAATACGAGAAGGTAAAACAAACAAAATAAATAAACAAAGAAAAAAAATTGACACGGCGTGGTGGCCAAGCTCAGGCCTATTTATAGGCAAGCAATCCTATTATTATATTATTTTTACTTTTACTTTGTTTTAGAAAAGGATTCACTATTATTAGTTGCATTAGGATTACTAAACCTATACCTTTTTAGAAACCAGCAAGAATCAAGATAAGCATCCTAAGATTTAAAATAAATAACAAAGAAAACATTCTGGTAGCCAAGCTCAAGCGTATTATAGGCATCCAATCCTATTATTAGTTGTATGAGGATACTAAACCTGATCCTTTTTGGAAACCAATCAAGTTGGGTATGATATTATTCAAAACAAAAAAAAAAAATCTAAAACTATAAGAAAATCTAAATTGAAGAAAAAGAAAAAAAAAATAAAACCTCTTGAAGTAAGTTAAATAGAAATTTAAAACCGTTATATTTTCTTTAGGGGAAAAAAAACACTACACATCTTTTAAACTAATAAGGCCCCCTTTATCTATTTTCTTTGCTAAAGATAAAATTGTTGTCATTAGTTTTTAAAATTTAATTTAAAAAAAAAACGATGGAGCTGCTTGTAGGAGTAAAGCTCTGTCATGAAATATTAATTTCACACTAATATTTAAACAGAAAAGAAAGCAAAGTCGCAAATATGAATAATGTTTCTTTAAAAAAAAAAAAGTGTGATTAATATTATATCACAGATGTCGTTTGAGTCAAATTTTAGATCGTATTCATAAGCCAAAGAGTAACGGGAATAAATAATAAAGAAAGAGTACGGGAATATAAAATCAATTACCTTGTGTTTTACAATTCGTTCATCTCACCCCCATATATCAATTTGTGAGCAAGAAGAATCTATTAAGAGGAAACGGACAATCAACAACGACAGCAAAGAATCTGGGTGTTGATGTATTATAGTAAATATTCGAATTTTTGATCAATAATCTTTTTACCGTGGCATCAAACCCCCATCCTTTGCTGTCATGGTTGATGTCTCTTTCCCCTCAATACAAATACACAACGAAACATCAAACCTATAAACCCAAATACGAGAAGGTAAAACAAACAAAATAAATAAACAAAGAAAAAAATTGACACGGCGTGGTGGCCAAGCTCAGGCCTATTTATAGGCAAGCAATCCTATTATTATATTATTTTTACTTTTACTTTGTTTTAGAAAAGGATTCACTATTATTAGTTGCATTAGGATTACTAAACCTATACCTTTTTAGAAACCAGCAAGAATCAAGATAAGCATCCTAAGATTTAAAATAAATAACAAAGAAAACATTCTGGTAGCCAAGCTCAAGCGTATTATAGGCATCCAATCCTATTATTAGTTGTATGAGGATACTAAACCTGATCCTTTTGGAAACCAATCAAGTTGGGTATGATATTATTCAAAACAAAAAAAAAATCTAAAACTATAAGAAAATCTAAATTGAAGAAAAAGAAAAAAAAAATAAAACCTCTTGAAGTAAGTTAAATAGAAATTTAAAACCGTTATATTTTCTTTAGGGGAAAAAAAACACTACACATCTTTTAAACTAATAAGGCCCCTTTATCTATTTTCTTTGCTAAAGATAAAATGTTGTCATATTTTTATTTATTTAAAAAAAAACGATAGGCGTAGGAGTAAAGCTCTGTCATGAAATATTAATTCACACTAATATTTAAACAGAAAAGAAAGCAAGTCCAAATATAATAAGTTTAAAAAAAAAAAGTGTGATTAATATTATACACAGATGTCGTTTGAGTCAAATTAGATCGTATTCATAAGCCAAAGAGTACGGAATAAATAATAAAGAAAGATACGGGAATATAAAATCAATTACTTGTGTTTAATCGTTCATCTCACCCCCCAATATCAATTTGTGAGCAAGAAGATCTATTAAGAGAAACGACAATCAACAAGACAGCAAAATCTGGGTTGAGATTATAGTAAATATTCGAATTTGATCAATAATCTTTTACCGCCCATCAAACCCCATTTTTGCTTCAGGTTGATGTCCTTTCCCCTAATAATACGCAACGAAACATCAAACCTATAAACCAAATACGAGAAGGTAAAACAAACAAAATAAATAAACAAAGAAAAAAAATTGACACGGGTGGTGGCCAAGCCCAGTTCTATTTATAGGCAAGCAATCCTATTATTATATTATTTTTACTTTTACTTTGTTTTAGAAAAGGATTCACTATTATTAGTTGCATTAGGATTACTAAACCTATACCTTTTAGAAACCAGCAAGAATCAAGATAAGCATCCTAAGATTTAAAATAAATAACAAAGAAAACATTCTGGTAGCCAAGCTCAAGCGTATTATAGGCATCCAATCCTATTATTAGTTGTATGAGGATACTAAACCTGATCCTTTTGGAAACCAATCAAGTTGGGTATGATATTATTCAAAACAAAAAAAAAATCTAAAACTATAAGAAAATCTAAATTGGAGAAAAAGAAAAAAAAATAAAACCTCTTGAAGTAAGTTAAATAGAAATTTAAAACCGTTATCTTTTCTTTAGGGGGAAAAAAACACTACACATCTTTTAAACTAATAAGGCCCCCTTTATCTATTTTCTTTGCTAAAGATAAACTTGTTGTCATTAGTTTTTAAAATTTAATTAAAAAAAAAAAAACGATGGCGCTGGCTGTAGGAGTAAAGCTCTGTCATGAAATATTAATTTCACACTAATATTTAAACAGAAAAGAAAGCAAAGTCGCAAGTATGAATAATGTTTCTTTAAAAAATAAAAGTGTGATTAATATTATATCACAGATGTCGTTTGAGTCAAATTTTAGATCGTATTCATAAGCCAAAGAGTAAGGGGAATGGGAATATAAAATCAATTACCTTGTGTTTTGCAATTCGTTCATCTCACCCCCCATATATCAATTTGTGAGCAAGAAGAATCTATTAAGAGGAAACGGACAATCAACAACGACAGCAAAGAATCTGGGTGTTGATGTATTATAGTAAATATTCGAATTTTTGATCAATAATCTTTTTACCGTGGCATCAAACCCCCATCCTTTGCTGTCATGGTTGATGTCTCTTTCCCCTCAATACAAATACGCAACGAAACATCAAACCTATAAACCCAAATACGAGAAGGTAAAACAAACAAAATAAATAAACAAAGAAAAAAAATTGACACGGCGTGATGGCCAAGCTCAGGCCTATTTATAGGCAAGCAATCCTATTATTATATTATTTTTACTTTTACTTTGTTTTAGAAAAGGATTCACTATTATTAGTTGCATTAGGATTACTAAACCTATACCTTTTTAGAAGGTAGCAAGAATCAAGATAAGCATCCTAAGATTTAAAATAAATAACAAAGAAAACATTCTGGTAGCCAAGCTCAAGCGTATTATAGGCATCCAATCCTATTATTAGTTGTATGAGGATACTAAACCTGATCCTTTTTGGAAACCAATCAAGTTGGGTATGATATTATTCAAAACAAAAAAAAAATCTAAAACTATAAGAAAATCTAAATTGGAGAAAAAGAAAAAAAAAATAAAACCTCTTGAAGTAAGTTAAATAGAAATTTAAAACCGTTATCTTTTCTTTAGGGGGAAAAAAACACTACACATCTTTTAAACTAATAAGGCCCCCTTTATCTATTTTCTTTGCTAAAGATAAACTTGTTGTCATTAGTTTTTAAAATTTAATTAAAAAAAAAAAAAAACGATGGCGCTGGCTGTAGGAGTAAAGCTCTGTCATGAAATATTAATTTCACACTAATATTTAAACAGAAAAGAAAGCAAAGTCGCAAGTATGAATAATGTTTCTTTAAAAAATAAAAGTGTGATTAATATTATATCACAGATGTCGTTTGAGTCAAATTTTAGATCGTATTCATAAGCCAAAGAGTAAGGGGAATGGGAATATAAAATCAATTACCTTGTGTTTTGCAGTTCGTTAATCTGACCCCCCATATATCAATTTGTGAGCAAGAAGAATCGATTAAGAGGAAACGGACAATCAACAACGACAGCAAAGAATCTGGGTGTTGATGTATTATAGTAAATATTCAAATTTTTGATCAATAATCTTTTTACCGCGGCATCAAACCCCCATTCTTTGCTGTCATGGTTGATGTCTCTTTCCCCTAATACCAATACGCAACGAAACATCAAACCTATAAACCCAAATACGAGAAGGTAAAACAAACAAAATAAATAAACAAAGAAAAAAAATTGACACGGCGTGGTGGCCAAGCTCAGGCCTATTTATAGGCAAGCAATCCTATTATTATATTATTTTTACTTTTATTTTGTTTCAGAAAAGGATTCACTATTATTAGTTGCATTAGGATTACTAAACCTATACCTTTTCAGAAACCAGCAAGAATCAAGATAAGTATCCTAAGATTTAAAATAAACCGTAAAACTACGAGTAAATCTAAATTGAAAAAAAAAAAAAAAAACTCTCAAGTAAGCTAAATAGAAATTTAAAACTATATATTTTCTTTAGGGAGAAAAGAAAAGATATAGTTGCAAAGAGGCTAACATTTTTACTAAAGAAAAAATATAATTGGGTAAGTTACTTATTCTAGAAGCTAACGTGGCAAAATATATTGACTTGGTCGATATAATCTATAAATTGGTAGTTTCTATTTTGATAAAAATCAAGTATGATTGCATGTATTGAATTGAAGATTATTTTGGGATTTCATTTCATTAAAAAGCGATTTGTAATTTGAGTGGTTTTTTTTTTCGTATTTAAATTAGAAATTCAAACTTTTCCAAGAAGAGAAGAATCTTACATTTAAAATTTGAAAGGTTGGAAGATTTTATTTATGGAGTTTCTTGAAAGTTTTTCATGATTTATCAGCAGCTATTATGAAGGAAAATAAGAAAGAAAGAACTTTAATCTAGTTATGTGATTAATGTTATATATTTTTCTTATAGGTGGTTTTGTTTATATCTCCTGTTTAACTTTCCATATACCCTCTTAAATAGTAATTAAGAATTATTTAATTTATTTATTACACATTCATGTAAATTACAAAACTATACTTTTATTAATTTAAATGTTGTTCCATTATTTCAAATATATTACATCATATTCAATTTTTTATTTCATTTGATAGTCATCTTTCTCTATCTCTCTTTCTCTAAAGAACCAAACTTTCTTTTTTCTTTTAGCCAACTTTTTTTTTTCTTTCAAGCGAAATCTTTCCTTTCCTACTTATTTTTTCTCATTTACATTTTGATTTCCCTCTTATTTTCTTTCACTTACATTTTTTTTCATACTTTTGTTTTCTTTCTTTCTTACCGAAAACAGGCCAAGTGCCCATGGTGTGAGGGATAAATTGGAGACTACTTCCCATGCCTTGATGGAGTGTCCGATATACGGCCAACAAGTGTGGCGCTTGTCACGACTCACGTCTTTTGCCGGCCATGAGGAATTATAACGTAGATATTACTTTTGCTGATTGCTTTTGTAAACTGGGATGTGATTTATAACTCATGATCGTCTCTATTTGATTCTTTAGTTGATAATGGTAATTTTAAATTGGAGTTGATTAATTTTTTAAAAATTTGAGTTAGAGATCATGGCGCACCAAACGTACCCAATAATTTTGTCTCGTTCTGCTGGTTAGCTTAGCAACCATGGGGTGCATATGAGAGGAACAGGGTGGTTCATGGGGCAAGCAATCCTGTTATAAGTAGCACTAGGAATAATAAACCTGATACTTCTTAAAACTAGACAGGATCAAGTTTAAAATATATATATATATATATTTATATTTATATTTAATGCACTCTAAAACTAAAACGGAAACGAAAAAAAAAAATTTTAACAATCCTAAATAAGTTATATAGAAATTTAAAGCTATATCTTTTAAAACACAGGCCCCTTTCTTTTCTTTTCTTTTCTTTTTTAGACATTGGTTTTGGTAACTTAAAAAAAAAAAAAAAAAAAAACAGTAATATCCGCCTCAAGTTTATCAGAAAATATGAAATTCAAATCTTTCATATTAGTTTCCTTTTCCTTTTCCGTTTGATTATTAAAAAAAAGAAAAACTAATTGAGTGTAAGTTGCTTTATTCCATAATTTTATTTAAAATTTCTATTATAAGGGTTCAATAGTAAAACGTTTGATAAACTCAAGTGACAATAATATTACGTTTTAAATTTTAAAAGGTTAAAATAAGAAAACATATATTTTCAAAAACTAAATTTGTAGTTAACAAGATTTTAAAAGAATACGTGAAAGAAAAACAAAGGCGATTGCATAAAGATGAAAATAAATCCTTAGAATTAGCAGGCAAGCAGCTAAACCAATTCATAACTCTTTACATTGTTTAATTTACAAATTGAAAGAAATAAATTTTTCTAGTTATGTTATTAACGTTACGTATTTTTCTCAAGCTATATTTGCGATTTCATTAGCATATTTACAGCAATATCCAAAATATTAGAGAAGAAACAAAGAACTAAAATAATTTACAGTTATTTAAAAGAAAACCTACATGAAAACGACCTCAAGAAATCCCAATTTTGCAATTTCATTACTGAATCAAATCGAAGTTTGTTAGGTAAGATTGACGGGGTTAAGAAGGATAAGCTTGCAAACGTATTTAGTGAAAACGGACAGTGATTTCCGTATCAATAGCATTAGGAATAACAAAACCTGATCCTAACTTGGAAACTAGACAAGATCAAGTGTAAAGCTTTACACTTATTGTTCAAAACTGGAAAAGAAAAAGGGTCATTATCACATTAGCACGACTTTAAGAATCCAAGTCAGTTCTTAATGCATAATTAAGAAAATTATAACATATAGACTTCTAATTGATAATATCAAATATATATACATTAAATTTAAATGTCAAACTTTCTTATAATCTAGATAATTACGATTGACTAATTAAGGACTTTATAAATCAAATAAATTCAAAATCTAAACTAGAAAACTTATAACTAAATGATTAAAATAATAAAATATAATTATTTACATTCTCCTGTGCTTAATTGGCACATGCTTTTCATGCATCCGTAATAAGCCTTCACGTTAAGTACAAAGGAATATATAAATTATATAAGCAACTCCGTAACCTGTGGCACACAAATTTCTACCTTAAAATTTATAATTAGGGAGATTTTTTTAAAAAAAATGAACAAAGAGATATATGAAAGCACCTCGATGAATTTCAATTTCGTAATTTATTCACTGAATAGAATCGATGTTTGATATAGATAGATATATTAAGAGGAAACAGAAAGCGACTTTGACATTCAAGAATATTGATATTGATGTATATTCAAATTAAGTGATACAGAACCAAATTAAGTAAAGCATAAAAACACAACTCCTATCTCCTTGTATCTCAAAGTCGCTTCCTCTTTCCCATAATACAACAAAACATCAAATTACCTTAAAAGAAAGCCATATGAGAAGCTTTATTTCGTTTATTTATTTTTGAGGTGGCATGCATAATGACCAAGCCCAAGCCTCTTTATAGGCAAGCAATCCTAATAGCAGTAGTACTAGGAATAAGAAACCTGATCCTACTTAGAAACTTAGACGGGTTCAAAGTTTAAAGCTACAGAAAATATTTTAACACACTAAAACTGTTTAGGAAAACGAAATTAAAAAAATAAAAAAAAATCCTAAATAAGTTAAATAGAAATTTAAAGCTATATCTTTTAAAACAAAGTCCCCCTTTCTTTTTTTTTTTAATTCATTTTTTTAGACGTTGGCTTTTGTAACTACAAATAATAATAATAATAATAATAATAATAATATCACCTCAAGTTTAACCTAATGTAAAATTCAAATCTAAAACTATAATTTAAAAAAAATCTAAAACTATAAGAAAATCTAAATTGAAGAAAAAGAAAAAGAAAAAAAAAAACCTCTTGAAGTAAGTTAAATAGAAATTTAAAACCGTTATCTTTTCTTTAGGGGAAAAAATAACTACTTATCTTTTAAACTAATAAGGCCCCCTTTATCTATTTTCTTTGCTAAAGATAAACATGTTGTCATTAGTTTTTATAATCTAATTTAAAAAAAAAAAACGATGGAGCTGCTTGTAGGAGTAAAGCTCTGTCATGAAATATTAATTTCACACTAATATTTAAACAGAAAAGAAAGCAAAGTCGCAAGTATGAATAATGTTTCTTTAAAAAAAAAAAAGAAAAAAAGTGTGATTAATATTATATCACAGATGTCGTTTGAGTCAAATTTATATCGTTTAGATCGTATTCATAAGCCAAAGAGTAACGGGAATAAATAATAAAGAAAGAGTACGGGAATATAAAATCAATTACCTTGTGTTTTGCAATTCGTTCATCTCACCCCCCATATATCAATGTGTAAACAAGAAGAATCGATTGAGAGGAAACGGAAAATCAACCACAAAGCAAAGAATTTAGGTGTTGATTTTCGAATATAGTAACAATATTCGAATTTTTGATCAATAATCTTTTTACCGTGGCATCAAACCCCCATCCTTTGCTGTCATGGTTGATGTCTCTTTCCCCTCAATACAAATACACAACGAAACATCAAACCTATAAACCCAAATACGAGAAGGTAAAACAAACAAAATAAATAAACAAAGAAAAAAAATTGACACGGCGTGGTGGCCAAGCTCAGGCCTATTTATAGGCAAGCAATCCTATTATTATATTATTTTTACTTTTACTTTGTTTTAGAAAAGGATTCACTATTATTAGTTGCATTAGGATTACTAAACCTATACCTTTTTAGAAACCAGCAAGAATCAAGATAAGCATCCTAAGATTTAAAATAAATAACAAAGAAAACATTCTGGTAGCCAAGCTCAAGCGTATTATAGGCATCCAATCCTATTATTAGTTGTATGAGGATACTAAACCTGATCCTTTTTGGAAACCAATCAAGTTGGGTATGATATTATTCAAAACAAAAAAAAAAATCTAAAACTATAAGAAAATCTAAATTGAAGAAAAAGAAAAAAAAAATAAAACCTCTTGAAGTAAGTTAAATAGAAATTTAAAACCGTTATATTTTCTTTAGGGGAAAAAAAACACTACACATCTTTTAAACTAATAAGGCCCCCTTTATCTATTTTCTTTGCTAAAGATAAAATTGTTGTCATTAGTTTTTAAAATTTAATTTAAAAAAAAAACGATGGAGCTGCTTGTAGGAGTAAAGCTCTGTCATGAAATATTAATTTCACACTAATATTTAAACAGAAAAGAAAGCAAAGTCGCAAATATGAATAATGTTTCTTTAAAAAAAAAAAAGTGTGATTAATATTATATCACAGATGTCGTTTGAGTCAAATTTTAGATCGTATTCATAAGCCAAAGAGTAACGGGAATAAATAATAAAGAAAGAGTACGGGAATATAAAATCAATTACCTTGTGTTTTACAATTCGTTCATCTCACCCCCCATATATCAATTTGTGAGCAAGAAGAATCTATTAAGAGGAAACGGACAATCAACAACGACAGCAAAGAATCTGGGTGTTGATGTATTATAGTAAATATTCGAATTTTTGATCAATAATCTTTTTACCGTGGCATCAAACCCCCATCCTTTGCTGTCATGGTTGATGTCTCTTTCCCCTCAATACAAATACACAACGAAACATCAAACCTATAAACCCAAATACGAGAAGGTAAAACAAACAAAATAAATAAACAAAGAAAAAAAATTGACACGGCGTGGTGGCCAAGCTCAGGCCTATTTATAGGCAAGCAATCCTATTATTATATTATTTTTACTTTTACTTTGTTTTAGAAAAGGATTCACTATTATTAGTTGCATTAGGATTACTAAACCTATACCTTTTTAGAAACCAGCAAGAATCAAGATAAGCATCCTAAGATTTAAAATAAATAACAAAGAAAACATTCTGGTAGCCAAGCTCAAGCGTATTATAGGCATCCAATCCTATTATTAGTTGTATGAGGATACTAAACCTGATCCTTTTTGGAAACCAATCAAGTTGGGTATGATATTATTCAAAACAAAAAAAAAAATCTAAAACTATAAGAAAATCTAAATTGAAGAAAAAGAAAAAAAAAATAAAACCTCTTGAAGTAAGTTAAATAGAAATTTAAAACCGTTATATTTTCTTTAGGGGGAAAAAAACACTACACATCTTTTAAACTAATAAGGCCCCCTTTATCTATTTTCTTTGCTAAAGATAAAATTGTTGTCATTAGTTTTTAAAATTTAATTTAAAAAAAAAACGATGGAGCTGCTTGTAGGAGTAAAGCTCTGTCATGAAATATTAATTTCACACTAATATTTAAACAGAAAAGAAAGCAAAGTCGCAAATATGAATAATGTTTCTTTAAAAAAAAAAAGTGTGATTAATATTATATCACAGATGTCGTTTGAGTCAAATTTTAGATCGTATTCATAAGCCAAAGAGTAACGGGAATAAATAATAAAGAAAGAGTACGGGAATATAAAATCAATTACCTTGTGTTTTACAATTCGTTCATCTCACCCCCCATATATCAATTTGTGAGCAAGAAGAATCTATTAAGAGGAAACGGACAATCAACAACGACAGCAAAGAATCTGGGTGTTGATGTATTATAGTAAATATTCGAATTTTTGATCAATAATCTTTTTACCGCGGCATCAAACCCCCATTCTTTGCTGTCATGGTTGATGTCTCTTTCCCCCTAATACCAATACGCAACGAAACATCAAACCTATAAACCCAAATACGAGAAGGTAAAACAAACAAAATAAATAAACAAAGAAAAAAAATTGACACGGCGTGGTGGCCAAGCCAGCTATTATAGGCAAGCAATCCTATTATTATATTATTTTTACTTTTACTTTGTTTTAGAAAAGGATTCACTATTATTAGTTGCATTAGGATTACTAAACCTATACCTTTTAGAAACCAGCAAGAATCAAGATAAGCATCCTAAGATTTAAAATAAATAACAAAGAAAACATTCTGGTAGCCAAGCTCAAGCGTATTATAGGCATCCAATCCTATTATTAGTTGTATGAGGATACTAAACCTGATCCTTTTTGGAAACCAATCAAGTTGGGTATGATATTATTCAAAAAAAAAAAAAATCTAAAACTATAAGAAAATCTAAATTGGAGAAAAAGAAAAAAAAAATAAAACCTCTTGAAGTAAGTTAAATAGAAATTTAAAACCGTTATCTTTTCTTTAGGGGGAAAAAAACACTACACATCTTTTAAACTAATAAGGCCCCTTTATCTATTTTCTTTGCTAAAGATAAACTTGTTGTCATTAGTTTTTAAAATTTAATTAAAAAAAAAAAAAACGATGGCGCTGGCTGTAGGAGTAAAGCTCTGTCATGAAATATTAATTTCACACTAATATTTAAACAGAAAAGAAAGCAAAGTCGCAAGTATGAATAATGTTTCTTAAAAAAAAAAAGTGTGATTAATATTATATCACAGATGTCGTTTGAGTCAAATTTTAGATCGTATTCATAAGCCAAAGAGTAAGGGGAATGGGAATATAAAATCAATTACCTTGTGTTTTGCAATTCGTTAATCTGACCCCCCATATATCAATTTGTGAGCAAGAAGAATCGATTAAGAGGAAACGGACAATCAACAACGACAGCAAAGAATCTGGGTGTTGATGTATTATAGTAAATATTCAATTTTTGATCAATAATCTTTTTACCGCGGCATCAAACCCCCATTCTTTGCTGTCATGGTTGATGTCTCTTTCCCCCTAATACCAATACGCAACGAAACATCAAACCTATAAACCCAAATACGAGAAGGTAAAACAAACAAAATAAATAAACAAAGAAAAAAAATTGACACGGCGTGGTGGCCAAGCTCAGGCCTATTTATAGGCAAGCAATCCTATTATTATATTATTTTACTTTTATTTTGTTTCAGAAAAGGATTCACTATTATTAGTTGCATTAGGATTACTAAACCTATACCTTTTCAGAAACCAGCAAGAATCAAGATAAGTATCCTAAGATTTAAAATAAACCGTAAAACTACGAGTAAATCTAAATTGAAAAAAAAAAAAAAAAACTCTCAAGTAAGCTAAATAGAAATTTAAAACTATATATTTTCTTTAGGGAGAAAAGAAAAGATATAGTTGCAAAGATGCTAACATTTTTACTAAAGAAAAAATATAATTGGGTAAGTTACTTATTCTAGAAGCTAACGTGGCAAAATATATTGACTTGGTCGATATAATCTATAAATTGGTAGTTTCTATTTTGATAAAAATCAAGTATGATTGCATGTATTGAATTGAAGATTATTTTGGGATTTCATTTAATTAAAAAGCGATTTGTAATTTGAGTGGTTTTTTTTTCGTATTTAAATTAGAAATTCAAACTTTTCCAAGAAGAGAAGAATCTTACATTTAAAATTTGAAAGGTTGGAAGATTTTATTTATGGAGTTTCTTGAAAGTTTTTCATGATTTATCAGCAGCTATTATGAAGGAAAATAAGAAAGAAAGAACTTTAATCTAGTTATGTGATTAATGTTATATATTTTTCTTATAGGTGGTTTTGTTTATATCTCTGTTTAACTTTCCATATACCCTCTTAAATAGTAATTAAGAATTATTTAATTTATTTATTACACATTCATGTAAATTACAAAACTATACTTTTATTAATTTAAATGTTGTTCCATTATTTCAAATATATTACATCATATTCAATTTTTTATTTCATTTGATAGTCATCTTTCTCTATCTCTCTTTCTCTAAAGAACCAAACTTTCTTTTTTCTTTTAGCCAACTTTTTTTTTTCTTTCAAGCGAAATTTTCCTACTTATTTTTTCTCATTTACATTTTTGATTTCCCTCTTATTTTCTTTCACTTACATTTTTTTCATACTTTTGTTTTCTTTCTTTCTTACCGAAAACAGGCCAAGTGCCCATGGTGTGAGGGATAAATTGGAGACTACTTCCCATGCCTTGATGGAGTGTCCGATATACGGCCAACAAGTGTGGCGCTTGTCACGACTCACGTCTTTTGCCGGCCATGAGGAATTATAACGTAGATATTACTTTTGCTGATTGCTTTTGTAAACTGGGATGTGATTTATAACTCATGATCGTCTCTATTTGATTCTTTAGTTGATAATGGTAATTTTAAATTGGAGTTGATTAATTTTTTAAAAATTTGAGTTAGAGATCATGGCGCACCAAACGTACCCAATAATTTTGTCTCGTTCTGCTGGTTAGCTTAGCAACCATGGGGTGCATATGAGAGGAACAGGGTGGTTCATGGGGCAAGCAATCCTGTTATAAGTAGCACTAGGAATAATAAACCTGATACTTCTTAAAACTAGACAGGATCAAGTTTAAAATATATATATATATATATATATATATATTTATATTTAATGCACTCTAAAACTAAAACGGAAACGAAAAAAAAAAATTTTAAAAATCCTAAATAAGTTATATAGAAATTTAAAGCTATATCTTTTAAAACACAGGCCCCTTTCTTTTCTTTTCTTTTCTTTTTAGACATTGGTTTTGGTAACTTAAAAAAAAAAAAAAAAAAAACAGTAATATCCGCCTCAAGTTTATCAGAAAATATGAAATTCAAATCTTTCATATTAGTTTCCTTTTCCTTTTCCGTTTGATTATTAAAAAAAAGAAAAACTAATTGAGTGTAAGTTGCTTTATTCCATAATTTTATTTAAAATTTCTATTATAAGGGTTCAATAGTAAAACGTTTGATAAACTCAAGTGACAATAATATTACGTTTTAAATTTTAAAAGGTTAAAATAAGAAAACATATATTTTCAAAAACTAAATTTGTAGTTAACAAGATTTTAAAAGAATACGTGAAAGAAAAAACAAAGGCGATTGCATAAAGATGAAAATAAATCCTTAGAATTAGCAGGCAAGCAGCTAAACCAATTCATAACTCTTTACATTGTTTAATTTACAAATTGAAAGAAATAAATTTTTTCTAGTTATGTTATTAACGTTACGTATTTTTCTCAAGCTATATTTGCGATTTCATTAGCATATTTACAGCAATATCCAAAATATTAGAGAAGAAACAAAGAACTAAAATAATTTACAGTTATTTAAAAGAAAACCTACATGAAAACGACCTCAAGAAATCCCAATTTTGCAATTTCATTACTGAATCAAATCGAAGTTTGTTAGGTAAGATTGACGGGGTTAAGAAGGATAAGCTTGCAAACGTATTTAGTGAAAACGGACAGTGATTTCCGTATCAATAGCATTAGAATAACAAAACCTGATCCTAACTTGGAAACTAGACAAGATCAAGTGTAAAGCTTTACACTTATTGTTCAAAACTGGAAAAGAAAAAGGGTCATTATCACATTAGCACGACTTTAAGAATCCAAGTCAGTTCTTAATGCATAATTAAGAAAATTATAACATATAGACTTCTAATTGATAATATCAAATATATATACATTAAATTTAAATGTCAAACTTTCTTATAATCTAGATAATTACGATTGACTAATTAAGGACTTTATAAATCAAATAAATTCAAAATCTAAACTAGAAAACTTATAACTAAATGATTAAAATAATAAAATATAATTATTTACATTCTCCTGTGCTTAATTGGCACATGCTTTTCATGCATCCGTAATAAGCCTTCACGTTAAGTACAAAGGAATATATAAATTATATAAGCAACTCCGTAACCTGTGGCACACAAATTTCTACCTTAAAATTTATAATTAGGGAGATTTTTTTAAAAAAAATGAACAAAGAGATATATGAAAGCACCTCGATGAATTTCAATTTCGTAATTTATTCACTGAATAGAATCGATGTTTGATATAGATAGATATATTAAGAGGAAACAGAAAGCGACTTTGACATTCAAGAATATTGATATTGATGTATATTCAAATTAAGTGATACAGAACCAAATTAAGTAAAGCATAAAAACACAACTCCTATCTCCTTGTATCTCAAAGTCGCTTCCTCTTTCCCATAATACAACAAAACATCAAATTACCTTAAAAGAAAGCCATATGAGAAGCTTTATTTCGTTTATTTATTTTTGAGGTGGCATGCATAATGACCAAGCCCAAGCCTCTTTATAGGCAAGCAATCCTAATAGCAGTAGTACTAGGAATAAGAAACCTGATCCTACTTAGAAACTTAGACGGGTTCAAAGTTTAAAGCTACAGAAAATATTTTAACACACTAAAACTGTTTAGGAAAACGAAATTAAAAAAATAAAAAAAAATCCTAAATAAGTTAAATAGAAATTTAAAGCTATATCTTTTAAAACAAAGTCCCCCTTTCTTTTTTTTTTTAATTCATTTTTTTAGACGTTGGCTTTTGTAACTACAAATAATAATAATAATAATAATAATAATAATATCACCTCAAGTTTAACCTAATGTAAAATTCAAATCTAAAACTATAATTTAAAAAAAATCTAAAACTATAAGAAATCTAAATTGAAGAAAAAGAAAAAAAAAAAAAAAACCTCTTGAAGTAAGTTAAATAGAAATTTAAAACCGTTATCTTTTCTTTAGGGGAAAAAATAACTACTTATCTTTTAAACTAATAAGGCCCCTTTATCTATTTTCTTTGCTAAAGATAAACATGTTGTCATTAGTTTTTATAATCTAATTTAAAAAAAAAAAAACGATGGAGCTGCTTGTAGGAGTAAAGCTCTGTCATGAAATATTAATTTCACACTAATATTTAAACAGAAAAGAAAGCAAAGTCGCAAGTATGAATAATGTTTCTTTAAAAAAAAAAAAGAAAAAAGTGTGATTAATATTATATCACAGATGTCGTTTGAGTCAAATTTATATCGTTTAGATCGTATTCATAAGCCAAAGAGTAACGGGAATAAATAATAAAGAAAGAGTACGGGAATATAAAATCAATTACCTTGTGTTTTGCAATTCGTTCATCTCACCCCCCATATATCAATGTGTAAACAAGAAGAATCGATTGAGAGGAAACGGAAAATCAACCACAACAGCAAAGAATTTAGGTGTTGATTTTCGAATATAGTAACAATATTCGAATTTTTGATCAATAATCTTTTTACCGTGGCATCAAACCCCCATCCTTTGCTGTCATGGTTGATGTCTCTTTCCCCTCAATACAAATACACAACGAAACATCAAACCTATAAACCCAAATACGAGAAGGTAAAACAAACAAAATAAATAAACAAAGAAAAAAAATTGACACGGCGTGGTGGCCAAGCTCAGGCCTATTTATAGGCAAGCAATCCTATTATTATATTATTTTTACTTTTACTTTGTTTTAGAAAAGGATTCACTATTATTAGTTGCATTAGGATTACTAAACCTATACCTTTTTAGAAACCAGCAAGAATCAAGATAAGCATCCTAAGATTTAAAATAAATAACAAAGAAAACATTCTGGTAGCCAAGCTCAAGCGTATTATAGGCATCCAATCCTATTATTAGTTGTATGAGGATACTAAACCTGATCCTTTTTGGAAACCAATCAAGTTGGGTATGATATTATTCAAAACAAAAAAAAAAATCTAAAACTATAAGAAAATCTAAATTGAAGAAAAAGAAAAAAAAAATAAAACCTCTTGAAGTAAGTTAAATAGAAATTTAAAACCGTTATATTTTCTTTAGGGGAAAAAAAACACTACACATCTTTTAAACTAATAAGGCCCCTTTATCTATTTTCTTTGCTAAAGATAAAATTGTTGTCATTAGTTTTTAAAATTTAATTTAAAAAAAAAACGATGGAGCTGCTTGTAGGAGTAAAGCTCTGTCATGAAATATTAATTTCACACTAATATTTAAACAGAAAAGAAAGCAAAGTCGCAAATATGAATAATGTTTCTTTAAAAAAAAAAAAAGTGTGATTAATATTATATCACAGATGTCGTTTGAGTCAAATTTTAGATCGTATTCATAAGCCAAAGAGTAACGGGAATAAATAATAAAGAAAGAGTACGGGAATATAAAATCAATTACCTTGTGTTTTACAATTCGTTCATCTCACCCCCCATATATCAATTTGTGAGCAAGAAGAATCTATTAAGAGGAAACGGACAATCAACAACGACAGCAAAGAATCTGGGTGTTGATGTATTATAGTAAATATTCGAATTTTTGATCAATAATCTTTTTACCGTGGCATCAAACCCCCATCCTTTGCTGTCATGGTTGATGTCTCTTTCCCCTCAATACAAATACACAACGAAACATCAAACCTATAAACCCAAATACGAGAAGGTAAAACAAACAAAATAAATAAACAAAGAAAAAAAATTGACACGGCGTGGTGGCCAAGCTCAGGCCTATTTATAGGCAAGCAATCCTATTATTATATTATTTTTACTTTTACTTTGTTTTAGAAAAGGATTCACTATTATTAGTTGCATTAGGATTACTAAACCTATACCTTTTTAGAAACCAGCAAGAATCAAGATAAGCATCCTAAGATTTAAAATAAATAACAAAGAAAACATTCTGGTAGCCAAGCTCAAGCGTATTATAGGCATCCAATCCTATTATTAGTTGTATGAGGATACTAAACCTGATCCTTTTTGGAAACCAATCAAGTTGGGTATGATATTATTCAAAAAAAAAAAAAAATCTAAAACTATAAGAAAATCTAAATTGAAGAAAAAGAAAAAAAAATAAAACCTCTTGAAGTAAGTTAAATAGAAATTTAAAACCGTTATATTTTCTTTAGGGGAAAAAAAACACTACACATCTTTTAAACTAATAAGGCCCCCTTTATCTATTTTCTTTGCTAAAGATAAAATTGTTGTCATTAGTTTTTAAAATTTAATTTTAAAAAAAAAACGATGGAGCTGCTTGTAGGAGTAAAGCTCTGTCATGAAATATTAATTTCACACTAATATTTAAACAGAAAAGAAAGCAAAGTCGCAAATATGAATAATGTTTCTTTAAAAAAAAAAAGTGTGATTAATATTATATCACAGATGTCGTTTGAGTCAAATTTTAGATCGTATTCATAAGCCAAAGAGTAACGGGAATAAATAATAAAGAAAGAGTACGGGAATATAAAATCAATTACCTTGTGTTTTACAATTCGTTCATCTCACCCCCCATATATCAATTTGTGAGCAAGAAGAATCTATTAAGAGGAAACGGATAATCAACAACGACAGCAAAGAATCTGGGTGTTGATGTATTATAGTAAATATTCGAATTTTTGATCAATAATCTTTTACCGCGGCATCAAACCCCCATTCTTTGCTGTCATGGTTGATGTCTCTTTCCCCCTAATACCAATACGCAACGAAACATCAAACCTATAAACCAAATACGAGAAGGTAAAACAAATAAAATAAATAAACAAAGAAAAAAAATGGACACGGCGTGGTGGCAAGCTCAGGCCTATTTATAGGCAAGCAATCCTATTATTATATTATTTTTACTTTTATTTTGTTTTAGAAAAGGATTCACTATTATTAGTTGCATTAGGATTACTAAACCTATACCTTTTCAGAAACCAGCAAGAATCAAGATAAGTATCCTAAGATTTAAAATAAACCGTAAAACTACGAGTAAATCTAAATTGAAAAAAAAAAAAAAAAACTCTCAAGTAAGCTAAA